>RXON01005163.1:0-116106 GCA_009667805.1 Leptobrachium leishanense
CCATTGTGGTGCATTGTGGGCGAACATGCGGCGAACACGCGGAAATGTTCGTAGTTCGCGAACATGCGAACGGGCGATGTTTGAATCGAACTCCGAACACATCGAACCGAACGGCTCATCCCTAGTCATCACACACACAGAACGCTATGTGGACATGGCGCACTCTGTGCGCCCGGCCTAGCGGTTTTACGTTCTTGCCTATATTGCATCCGTTGCCATCTGCGTGGTGCATGCGTACTTTGGTTCACACGTACTTCGTGTGTGGGTCTCTATTGCTCATGATTCTATGCGACGACGGACGTTAAACTATGTGGCGACTACGGACGTTAAACTGTGTGGCAACACAGACGTGATCACTGCGTTCGCCTGACGCCGGCCTTATTTGAAGGTTAGCGAATGACCTCTTCTATAAAAAATATTAATAAAGGTCAAGTTTTACTTTGTTCCTAGCTGATCCTGTAGTTATCTTTTTTCCCCTTAAATTAAAAGTGGTCAAGCGACTTGTGTTGAACCACTTACAATGGGTTAACCCATGTGGGATGTTCTCCTAATAGTGTGGAGATAATTGGATCTCTTATGGGGTTTCACTGGTGCTTCTTTATTGACAACTTAAACAAGACCATCATCTGTAATTAAACTTAAAACTCCCATATGTCCTCTTTGCGATCCACATAGGTATAAATAAGTGATGGCAACCTAGCCGCAGGAGACAGCGTGTCGGGTATGTTTATCAGAGGGAGACAGGGACAGGACACATAGAGGTGTATTGAATCACTTATAAAATGAAATATTTCCCTCTGTAGTTAGTTGACACTCAAAGACAGGAGGATCATCCCTCATATCACGGTGATAGAGACATTTTGGGAGTTAGAAATACACAGTCTCAGGAATGTTCCCAATCTTATGGTCTCAGAAACGTACACAGAAGTTCATGGTAAGGCAAGGATTTTGAGGTGCTGGTGGTGAAACTGGCAGGCAGTTTGGATATGGAGAGGTCATCACGGTCCATGTATGTTTTCGAAGGGTTGTGTTAGGTGGAGATCACTCCTTCATTTTCCAAAATGATACAATCACAAACCTGGCAGTCATAGCTTCGGTCATTGATTGGAAACACGTGAGTCAGTTCAGACAATGCTCCTGTGGTGACAAACAATTCCAAGACTAGTCGATGGCATAACATCTGCTGAATAGGTCCAATGAATATCTGCGATTGTTTCCAAAGCAAAGTCGCAAATAATTATTTTGAGTCTGTTACTTCCCAATGGTCTCAGCAAGCTGAAGAAGACCTTCCCCTGCCCTGTAGATCCAAATCATTTTATACAAAGTGGATCAAGAAGAGAACCACCATACCGAGCATGGTTGACACATGTTGCAATACTAACACAACTACATATACTGTAGAGACAGCTTATAGAAGCCTTGAGTCTTAGAAGACCCTGATGAAAGAGTTGAACCCACTGTTTGTGTTACCAAATTAAAGAAGTAAGAAAAAGTCCAACCATGAGAATCGCATCTCTAAACATGATCATCTCACAGCTGATCTCAGTGTCATGGGGACTCTCTGGACCTGCACAACAGGGCTGTCATTTGCCAACAAGTCGTACCACTGGAAGTCTGAGCCGCCCCGGTGATCTCCTTATAGGAGGCATGTTCCTTATTCATACAAACAGCATGTACAATGAAACAGGTTTCAGAAGCCAGCCGGATCTCAAATGCCTCTCGTAAGTTGAAATATGAGAGTTATATTTCATGTTTAAGTGGACGGAATAAAAGTGCATTCTCAAACTCATGACAACTGGGCACAAAAGATCATCTCTGCGTGCTAGTGTTATGATCTGTTAACTAAATAGGGAATTCTCAGTAGCCAACGACTGAGTTTCAAGACGTAGAAGCCAAGTTCCCCCAATCAGGGCCGACCTGAGCATGGAGTGGTTTGGAGCAACCGCTCCAAGCGGCAAATTCTGGTGGGTGGCGGGCCCCTGCACTATTTTTTTATCAGTTGCATCGGCATCTCCTGACGCAGTGGCTGCTCCCGCCGTCCCACGCTGGACTCGATACGTTTTAATAATTTAGCATCAATTTAGGTCATTTTTCGAAAAGCTAGGGATATGACTCCCAAATACAGTAATTATGGCTCAATTCTCCCTAACCTAGAGACACCTGACGCTCGCAACCAAACAATGGCTGAGAATCAGACGAAAAATGGTCCCGATTTTGGCAATAAGGCTGAATTAAATCGAGCCACATATGCTGATACATTTATTTGTAATTTCTAGGGATGCACTGATACCATTTTTTTCAGACCGAGTACGAGTACCGATACTTTTTTCAAGTACTCACCCATACCGAGTACCGATACTTTTATTTAAAGTCATGTGATGCTTTCCAATAAATAATTTAGGATTTTGCTGAAAGCCTGTCATGTTTTATGTCAATATTGTAATGTATGGCCAGACACCCAAATTACCCCCTGCACACACCATATATACATACACACACACGCACATTCTGTGGTCTGGTGTCTGTAGGGTACAATGTATCTGATGCCTGTTTGGGTATATTATAAATAAATAATATATACCTTAACATGTATACCCAACAGACAGCAAACCACAGTGTGTGTGTGTAATATAGATACACTATATTGCCAAAAGTATTCGCTCACCTGCCTTGACTCGCATATGAACTTAAGTGACATCCCATTCCTAATCCATAGGGTTCAAAATGACGTCGGTCCACCCTTTGCAGCTATAACAGCTTCAACTCTTCTGGGAAGGCTGTCCACAAGGTTTAGGAGTGGGTTTATGGGAATTTTGCACCATTCTTCCAGAAGCGCATTTGTGAGGTCACACACTGATGTTGGACGAGAAGGCCTGGCTCTCAGTCTCCGCTCTAATTCATCCCAAAGGTGTTCTATTGGGTTGAGGTCAGGACTCTGTGCAGGCCAGTCAAGTTCATCCACACCAGACTCTTCATCCATGTCTTTATGGACCTTGCTTTGTGCACTGGTGCACAGTCATGTTGGAAGAGGAAGGGGCCAGCTCCAAACTGTTCCCACAAAGTTCGGAGCATGGAATTGTCCAAAATGTCTTAGTATGCTGAAGCATTCAGAGTTCCTTTCACTGGAACTAAGGGGCCAAGCCCAGCTCCTGAAAAACAACCCCACACCATAATCCCCCCACCAAACGTTTCACTTGTCACAATGCAGTCAAACAAGTACCGTTCTCCTGGCAACCGCCAAACCCAGACTCATCCATCAGATTGTCAGATGGAGAAGCGTGATTCGTCACTCCAGAGAATGCATCTCCACTGCTCTAGAGTCCAGTGGTGGCGTGCTTTACACCACTGCATCCGCCGCTTTGCATTGCACTTGGTGATGTATGGCTTGGATGCAGCTGCTCAGCCATGGAAACCCATTCCATGAAGCTCTCTGCGCACTGTTCTTGAGCTAATCTGAAGGCCACATGAAGTTTGGAGGTCTGTAGCGATTGACTCTGCAGAAAGTTGGCGACCTATTCGCACTATGCGCCTCAGCATCTGCTGACCCCACTCCGTCAGTTTACGTGGCCTACCACTTCGTGGCTGAGTTGCTGTCGTTCCCAAACACTTCCACGTTCTTATCATACAGCTGACAGTTGACTGTGGAATATTTAGAAGCAAGGAAATTTCACGACTGGA
The DNA here is from genome assembly GCA_009667805.1 of Leptobrachium leishanense. Classification (NCBI taxonomy): domain Eukaryota; kingdom Metazoa; phylum Chordata; class Amphibia; order Anura; family Megophryidae; genus Leptobrachium; species Leptobrachium leishanense. The sequence continues at coordinate 3,679 of RXON01005163.1, forward strand.
TTTGTTGCACAGGTGGCATCCTATCACAGTTCCACGCTGGAATTCACTGAGCTCTTGAGAGTGACCCATTCTTTCACAGATGTTTGTAAAAACAGTCTGCATGCCTAGGTGCTTGATTTTATACACCTGTGGCCATGGAAGTGATTGGAACAGCTGATTCTGATTATTTGGATAGGTGAGCTAATACTTTTGGCAATATCTATATATATAAACGCGAAAGTCCTGACTGACTGACTCATCAACGCCCAGCTCAAACCGTTTAACCTAGGAATGTGAAATTTTGAAGGTACACTGTTTTTATGATGGGGGCACCCACTAAGGAAGGATTTTTGGAAACTCCGCCCCTAAGGGGGTGAAAAAGGGGGTTGAATATTATAAACAGGATGCCTATAGCTCAAAAACAGAGGATGCTACAGATGTGAAAATCGGTATTTAGATTCGTCTTGAAAAATAAAAAAACACGTATTTTACCGTTTTTCAAAAATTCGACTGGGGGGGTGAAAAAAAGGGGGTTGAATATTTTAAATATTTTAAACAAGATACCTATATCTTAAAAACAGAAGATGTTACAGACGTGAAAATCGGTATTTAGATTTTTCTTGAAAATAAAAAAACACGTATTTTACAGTTTTTCATAAATTCAACTAGGGGGGCAAAAAAAGGGGGGTTGAATATTTTAAATAGTTTAAACAGGATACCTATATCTTAAAAACAGAAGATGGTACAGATGTGAAAATCGGTATTTAGATTTATCTTGACAAAAAAAAACACGTATTTTACCATTTTCTGAAAATTCCTTGGGGGGTAAAAAGGGGGTTGAATACTTTTATCATAAACGCGAAAGCCCTGACTGACTGACTCATCAACGCCCAGCTGAAACCGTTTCACCTAGGAATGTGAAATTTTGAAGGTGCACTGTTTTTATGATGTGGGCACCCACTAAGGAAGGATTTTTGGAAACTCCACCCCTAAGGGGGTGAAAAAGGGGGTTGAATATTTTAAACAGGATGCCTGTAGCTCAAAAACAGAAGATGATACAGATGTGAAAATCGGTATTTAGATTCGTCTTGAAAAATAAAAAAACACATATTTTACCGTTTTTCAAAAATTCGAGTGGGGGCGAAAAAAGGGGGGTTCAATTTTTTAAATATTTTAAACAAGATACCTATATCTTAAAAACAGAAGATGTTACAGACGTGAAAATCGGTATTTAGATTCTTCTTGAAAAATAAAAAACACGTATTTTACCGTTTTTCAAAAATTCAACTGGGGCAAAAAAAGGGGGGTTGAATATTTTAAATATTTTAAACAGGATACCTATATCTTAAAAACAGAAGATGGTACAGACGTGAAAATCGGTATTTAGATTCATCTTGACAAATAAAAACACACGTATTTTACCATTTTCTGAAAATTCCTTGGGGGCAAAAAAGGGGGGGTTTATCATAAACGCGAAAGCCCTGACTGACTGACTCATCAACGCCCAGCTGAAACCGTTTAACCTAGGAACGTGAAATTTTGAAGGTGCACTGTTTTTATGATGTAGGCACCCACTAAGGAAGGATTTTTGGAAAATCCACCCATAAGGGGGTGAAAAAGGGGGTTGAATATTTTAAACAGGATACCTATAGCTCAAAAACAGAAGATGCTACAGATGTGAAAATCGGTATTTCGATTCGTCCGGAAAAATAAAAAAACACATATTTTACCGTTTTCAAAAATCCAAGTGGGGGGCGAAAAAACGGGGTTGAATATTTAAAATATTTTAAACAGGATACCTGTATCTCCAAAACAGACGATGTTACAGTCCTGAAAATTGGTATTTAGATTCGTCTTGAAAAATAAAAACAAAACGTATTTTACCATTTTACAAAAATCCAGTGGGGGGGCAAAAAGGGGAATGAATACCTTTATCACTATACCTATATTTCAAAAACCAATGATGTTAGAGGTGTAAAATTCGATATTTACAATCTTCGTCCAAAAAAAAAACATGTTTTACCATTTTCCGAAAATCCAGTTAAGGGGGTGGGGAAAGGGATGTGAATACTTTTATCACTATACCTATATTTCAAAAACCAAAGATGTTACAGGTGTGAAATTTGGCACTTACTATCTTCTTAAAAATAAAAAAACACGTGTTTTATAATTTTCCAAAAATCCCAAGTAGGGGGAAAGGGGGGTTCTACCAAAAAAAACTCAAGTTTCTTTTAAAAAACAATCTTAACAAATCCTAAAATCAACGCGAGCGAAGCCGCGGGCAAAAGCTAGTAGTGTATATATATAAAAAGCACCAACCACTCATTTCCGTGTTATGATAAGTGTGCTGCAAGCCAGGTTTCCCATGTAGAAATTGTAGAAAAAATCTGCAGTAGAAGGAGGCACCCGGGGACTTAATAAAAATGTCAAAAGAATATTTTATTGGGGTTACATTAAGAGACCAACGTTTCGGCCCGGCAAGGGACTTTATGATATGTTTATTACACACACACACCTTTCAGACCTCAGACCAGATTTTGTGTGTGTGTGTGTGTGTATATATATACGCACACACCAGCCCTCAGTGTGTGAGTATATTTACATACATACACACACACACACAATGCGTCTCAGACCTCAGACCAGACATGAGGTGGCTGTCAGAATGCTCAAACTGCATTCGGACAGGTCTCTGCAACTCACCGTGTTTCAACGAGTGCCGCCGGCAAAGTTTTAGAGCGGCTGCTCGTTGGGAAGTCCCAGCCGCAATCTCGCGAGATCCTGCATAGTTCGAGATCTTGCAAGATAGCGGCTGGGGGCTTCCCAACGAGCGGCCGTTTTAAGACTTTGCCAGTGGCACTTGTTGGAATGCGGCCAGCCGCAGGGGCCTGTCAGAATGCCATTAGAGAATTCGGACAGCCGTCCCAACCCCTCGGATGCCGGTAAGCCAGCTCAATGCTGGCTTCAGGTATTGGGGGTGGTATCTGGGGCATCTGCATGAGTACTAAGTACTCGTACAAATGCTGGTATCGGCGCCGAGACCAATACTAGTATCGGTACATCCCTAGTAATTTCATTTCTAGTTTTGAGTTCTGTGTTACCAGTTTTGGAGCCAATCCTCTCAAACAACTGACTCTTCTAAACCTGGAAAAGTCAACACTACACAAGGGAGACTCTAAATATAGATTAAATTTTGTTGTTGTTTTTGAACTTTGTAGGTAAAGAAGTTAACACCACAATGTTTTGTGTATGTGATGTGTTGAGATTAGTCATGTGTTAATTGTGTGTGATCTCACCCACAAGGTTTGGATTTGATTATTACCAGAGCTTGCAAGCCATGATGTTTGCTGTGGAGGAAATCAATGCAAGACCAGACCTTCTTCCCAATGTCACCTTGGGCTTCCAGAGTTTTGACACTTGTGCTGCCATGAGACGGTCAGTGGAAGGAACTCTCTGGATGTTGTCCAGTGGGAATAAAAGTATCCCAAATTACCAATGGCACGATAAAACGCTCTTAGCTGGTATTGTTGGAGATTCTGGGTCAACACGTTCCATCCAAATGGCCCATATTTTGGGCCTGTACAGATACCCACAGGTAAGAGGCGACAACAACTGCATTTTTAGTGAAACAAAGTGATATTTCAAAAGAAATGGTTGTTTTGTTTCACATAAAATGAAATTATTTGAATATTGTTCAAATGCAGAAGAGATTTTTAAATCTCCATTCACCGTATAACTTTGTAGAGCCTAAAGACAAAAGGAAGTAACTCTTATGCCTGTTTTATTTCCTCTTACAGGTAAGTTATTTTGCTACTAGCCCAGTGCTAAGCAATAGGAACCAGTTCCCCTCCTTTTTCCGGACAATACCTAGTGACGAGTTCCAGTCACAAGGCCTGGCCCAGCTAGTCAAATACTTTGGATGGTCATGGGTTGGTCTCCTGGCCACTGATGGTGACTATGGTCAGCTCGGTATCCAGGTGATTAAACAGGAGATATCAGCCTCTGGTGCTTGTGTGGCCTTCGTTGAGACCATTGTGATCAATTTTCCTAACAGAAATGGCCCAAATGTTGCAAAAGTCATTAAAGAGTCAACAGCCAATGCTGTGGTTGTCTATTCCTCTGCCTTTAGCTTCATGCCAATTGTAGAAGAGCTGCTAAGACTAAATGTTTCTGGGAAAATATGGGTGGCCAGCGAATCCTGGTCGACATCTGCTCTCCTCTCCAACGAAAGGTTCAAAGAAATTCTGATAGGAACCATTGGTTTTGCCATCCACAATGAAAAGATGTCAGGATTTGCAAAGTTCCTCGACAGTCTTCATCCTTCAAAATGTTCAAACGATACTTCTGTCAAGGGATTTTGGGAGCAGCTAGACCCATGTATATTGTGTGGGAAAGAGAATAATGAAACGACTCAAGAGTGTACAAGTAGAGTAAATATTGAGGGCTACGTTGGTAAATTAGATCTACGTATCTCATTCAATGTCTACGCCGGAGTTTACACCTTTGCATGGGCCTTGCATAGTCTACTTCAATGCAAACCGGGGAAAGGACCGTTCCATAATGGAGAATGTGCAAATCTCTCATCTTTTCAGCCTTGGCAGGTAAGCCATGACTATATGCTAAGCACTGTTTTTAGATAACCTGGTTGATACAAGTATTATACCTTTTTTTTTTATTTTATTGTTTCCACAGCTTCTTCACTATGTGAAAAATATAAATTTTCAGATAAATGAAAACATGAACTTATTTTTCAATGATAAGGGAGATCCTCCAGCAGTCTATGATATTGTGAACTGGAAACTGGGGGCCTCAGGCAATTTGGAACAGGTCATAGTTGGAATTTATAATTCAAGCGCCCCACAAGGAAATACTCTGGCACTAGATAGCAATGCTATAACCTGGAACACTGGGAATACACAGGTACAGAGTGTCACGTCTGGCGTCTGGGATCCTGCTTGGCGCCCAGCAGCTCCGTCCTCGCTGCTCGCTGGCCAGACTCTGAGTGATATGCAGAACCGCGGCCATCACTCAGTTGGTCGTGGTGGAGTGTTGTGTGATGATGCGATGCCGCTGGCTTTAAAATCAGTCTGCTCAGACAGACTCATTGCCCTGACTTGGAGTTTGCTTCCCCAGTGCTTTGGCGATTTTCTGTTCTGCTATTAACATTTGGCTTATTCTGGGAACCCTCTATGTGTACCGACGCGGCTATTTCTGTGAACCATGCTTTGTGTACTGACCTGGCTATTACTGAGAACCCAGCTTTGTGTACCGACCCGGTAATTACTGAGAACCCCACTTTGTGTACCGACCCAGCTATTCCTGTGAACCCTGCTTTGGGTACTGACCCGGCTATCCCTGTGAATCCCGCTTTGTGTACCGACCCTTTAATTACTGAGAACCCCACTTTGTGTACCGACCCAGCTATTCCTGTGAACCCTGCTTTGGGTACTGACCCGGCTATCCCTGTGAATCCCGCTTTGTGTACCGACCCTTTAATTACTGAGAACCCCACTTTGTGTACAAACCCGGCTATTCCTGAAACCCCTTTTGTGTACTGACCTGGCTATTCTTGACAACCCTGCTCTGAGTATAATCCTTGGTATAAGGCTGACCCTCTCTCCTGGCATTAAGACCTATGCTGTCAGGGCCTACTGTGCTATACTGTTCTGGGGCCTGTTAACCCTTGCTGGGTGTTATATCGGATCGAGTCCCTAAAGGTAGTCAACTGTACCGACCATTTAAGGATCGGGGGTAGATAGGGTACTGTATACAGGGACCAACATCATGGAATCAAGGTAGATCAATGACATAGATAAGGCAAGTTATTAAGTCATTGTGAAAATGAAAAAGCTTATTGTTATGAATCAATACCACATACACAATCACACGATTTTGGGTATAGCAAGGGAAATATAACACAGAGATAGAGGATTGGGGTTGGATCCCAATATGTATTTCATGAGTAGAATCTAAGTATCTTTCTAGACATACAAAAGGGCATAGATTAAAGACTTTAGGGAGGCAGGAGATGACTGTGAAGTTTTCTTAAGAACGTTTGGATGGGTAATGGATCTGGTTGAAAAATCTATGAAATATCAACAACTACTATTAGACTGGGAAACCAGTACTTGATTGTGAAATCAAAGGTAACGGTGTATTCCTTCATCAACATGGACATTGTGCAGAGAAGCACATTTGAGTTGGATGACCATTGTAGATGAAAGTGGATGCTGTCCATCTGTTGGCTCCAGGAATGCTGAAAAAGTCACCTGTTAAGATTGAAATGCACTTTAAAGAAAAATCATACCCAGCTGGTTGATTGAAAGAGAGCAGAGATACACCGCCCCCCACTAAAATTAGCACCTGTAATTGAAAAAATGTCTTTATTGTTTAATGTTTTTATCTTTTCAAAAAATACACAAAAACTTTCTCTTGGATGTAAAACAATAGCAAACAAAAAACTGGTTTTGTAAAAAATCTTTATTCTTATATGTGTTATTATACAATTATTGTCCTGCTATTATACAATTATTGTCCTGCTATCATTTCTTAGGCGAAAAATATATTTAAAGTATATTCCGATATATATTTTATGCTTTTGGTACGCCTGAAAGATGAGGTACAGGAAATTGTTCAGCCATGACTTCCTGTTACAGACTAGAAACGAGTCCAACCAAAAAGATGGAGGAAACCCTAAAACCTGTGCAATTCTCTGCTTCTCAGGTTCCATACTCCAAATGCAATCCAAGTTGTCCCTCTGGGTTTCAAAAGGTGACAATACCAGGAAAACCCACCTGCTGCTACAAGTGTGATCCCTGTCCTTACGGGGAAATCTCCAATCATACAGGTACTGTAACTAATTTATAATGTTTAGGCCGTGTTTTCCAAATTGACAGGTGCACCTCAATAAATTAGAATGTGGTGGAAAAGTTCATTTATTTCATTAATTCAACTCAAATTGTGAAACTTGTGTATTAAATAATTTTCAATGAACACAGACTGAAGTGGTTTAAGTCTTTGGTTCTTTTAATTGTGATGATTTGGGTCACATTTAACAATAACGTGGCTGGCATTAAAATCACCAACTTCACCAACTCAACAAATAAGAATACTTCATAAGACCAATAAGAAATCATTTTTAGTGAATTGTTGGCCTTCTGGAAAGTATGTTAATTTACTGTAAATGTACTCAATACTTGGTAGGGGCTCCTTTTGCTTTAATTACTGCCTCAATTCGGCGTGGCATGGAGGTGATCGGTCTGTGGCACTGCTGAGGTGCTATGGAAGCCCAAGTTTCTTTGACAGTGGCCTTCAGCTCATCTGCATTTTTTGGTCTTTTGTTTCTCATTTTCCTCTTGACAATAACCCATATATTCTCTATGGTGTTCAGGTCTGGTGAGTATGCTGGCCAGTCAAAGCACACCAACACCATGGTCATTTAACCAACTTTTGGTGTTTTTGGCAGTGTGGGCCGGTGCCAAATCCTGCTGGAAAATGAAATCAGCCTCTTTAAAAAGCTGCTCAGCAAAATGAAGCATGAAGTGCTCTAAAATTTCTTGGCAAACTGGTGAAGCCAAGGCTTTCAAAAAACACAGTGGACCAACACAAGCAGATGACATTTCACCCAAATCATCACAGACTGTGGAAACTTAACACTGGACTTCAAGCAACTTGGGCTATGAGCTTCTGCACCCTTTCTCCAGACTCTAGGACCTTGGTTTCCAAATGAAATACAAAACTTGCTCTCATCTAAAAAGAGGACTTTGGACCATTGGGCAATAGTCCAGTTCTTCCTCTCCTTAGCCTAGGTAAGACGCCTGTGACATTGTCTGTGATTCAGGAGTGGCTTAACAAGAGGAATACGACACCTGTAGCCAAATTCTTTGACATGTCTGTTTGTGGTGGCTCTTGATACCTTGACCCCAGACTCAGTCCATTCCTTGCAAAGTTCACCCAAATTCTTGAATGGATTTTGCTTGACAAGTCTCTCAAGGCTGCGGTTCCCTTGGTTAGTTGGGCATCTTTTTCTTCCACATTTTTTCCTTCCACTCGACTTTCTGGTAACATGCTTGGATACAGCATTCTGTGAACAGGCAGCTTCTTTGGCAATGAATGTTTGTGGCTTACCCTCCTTGTGAAGGGTGTCAATGATTGTCTTTTGGAAAACTGTCAGATCAGCGTCTTCCCCATGATTGTGTAGCCTAGTGAACCAAACTGAGAGAGCATTTTGAAGGCTCAGGAAACCTTTGCAGGTGTTTTGCGTTGATTGGCATGTGTCTACATATTGTAAATTTTTGAGATAGTGAATTGGTGGGTGTTTGTTAAATGTGAACCAAATCATCACAATGAAAAGAACCAAAGACTTAAACTACTTCAGTCTGTGTGCATTGAATTTATTTAAGACACAAGTTTCACAATTTGAGTTGAATTAATGAACTTTTCTATGACCTTCTAATTTATTGAGGTCCACCTGTATAATGTTTCATATATTCCATCCCTGGAGTAATCTTCCCAGATCCATTAAAGTATATAGAGTTGCTAAATTTACAACGGCTCTAGGTAAATTTACACCAGGGTTGGATTACAGCCATAGTGTTTTACAAACAATCAACACAACTTATGAAAACTGGAACTTTGGTACTTTCTTCTAGATGCTGTTGAGTGTCACCAGTGTTCCTGGGATATGTGGCCAAATGAAAAACAGGACGCATGTCTACCAAGAAGTATCGAATATCTCTCCTATGATGACCCAATGGGAGCCAGCTTAGCGGCCGTTGCCCTTTTATCTTCTTTGGTGCCAGTTTGTATTCTAGGGATTTTTTTCTACCATAGGACAACTCCCATTGTTAGAGCCAACAACTGGATACTAAGTTGCCTTCTCCTCATGTCTCTTTCCTTTTGCTTTCTGTGTGCCCTGACTTTTATTGGTTATCCCCGACCTGAGATGTGTCTCCTATGTCAGGTGGCGTTCGGCATGGTGTTTGCGTTCTGCGTTTCCTGTGTCCTGGCAAAGACCATTACAGTAGTAATTGCCTTCAAGGCCACCAAGCCAGGTTCAGGGTTGAGGAAATTGTCCATGATCAAGGTCTCCTACTCTGTCATGGGACTTTGTGTCCTCATTCAGACTTGTGTTTGTGTAATGTGGTTGTCGTTTTCTCCACCCTTCCCAGATTATGACACTCAGACACAATCTGGATTGATCATCATCATCTGCAATGAAGGTTCATCAAAGGTTTTCTTCTGGATCATGCTTGGATATCTTGGCCTGCTGGCCACAATCAGTTTTATTTTTGCATTTTTGGTTAGACAACTACCAGACAGCTTCAACGAGGCGAAGTTCATTACATTCAGCATGCTGGCCTTCCTCAGCGTCTGGGTGTCCTTTGTTCCAGCTTATCTCAGTGCCCGTGGGAAGAACACGGTGGCCTTGGAGATCTTTGCCATCCTTTCCTCCAGCTGGGCTCTTGTTATCTGTATCTTTTTTCCAAAATGCCTCATCATATTGTTTCGACCCGAAAAGAACTCCAGAGAGCACGTCATGAAAAAAGACAAAGGAAAGCTATAAAATATCCATTCCTGATACTATCAGGTCTATTCACTAAAGGTGAAACTCAGGAAAATTGGCAGGAGAAGAGAACAATCTAGACCAAATAGCAAATTTGGAAAGTGAGATAAATGGGAGAATTTTTCTGGTTTGGCTATTTTGACCTATAATTTTTTACTACTCCTGCCAGTTCTGAGTTTCACCTTTACAGGGTTATTCAAAGAGAGCCGAACTGGCCACCAAACTGCACCGCCATACGCAGCAATTTCTAGGTCATTCGGCTATTCAAAAGTTGGCGGTCCGCCAAATATTGTCGAGCAGCTAGTGAAACAGGGTGATCTTCGTCAGCATTGAAATCTCCCATAGAGAATGTTACAGTTGGCAGGTTTAATCAGGTGAATCCCTTAGATTTTGATGTAAAATAAAAAAAATACAATTTTTATAGAATATTTATTAAACTGTTTAATATTTTAAAAATGCAGTAGAGCCCTTGTAGCGCATCAAAAGAGAATTCAATATGTACAATTATAAAGTGCATCGATCTTAAAGTGACATATAGTATATCGGTGACCAGTCCACTATAAGAACAAGAAGTGGATAAGTACTTATGCAACAAAAACTTCAGTGATATGACAGAACTATATTTTTACATACAAACTCAATAAAGTGCAACAGTGTCCATGCGTATAGAAAGCAACTGTGGCAGGGAAATACCAAAAACGTTATCTGAAAAAACAAAATAAAGTCAATAAAGTGCAACAGTGTCCAAATGTGCAAAAAAAGTGCAATAGTGTCCAATGGTATACTCCAATACGATGGTTTAGATACCAGTCTGTAGGGTGGGGAAATGTCTAGACGTTCAGATGGTACAGTCCTACTTCCTTAGTATATGTGCTCCTCGTCATCCCTCAATCTCGGAAAGAGAAGGGGGAGGGGGAGAAGGAGTGAGGTAGATGGAAATAAAAAGGAATCCAGAAATGGCAGGTATATTGCTCACCAAGATGTGGAACACTCACATTTGCAAGAGCCCAAAAATCCCTGGCTCTAGGTTTAAGGACCTCCAGCCACATAAAGGGTGGCGTACCCCTTCTTTGGTCACCAACGTTTGTTGAAATAACTAAAATAAAATAGCAGACAGCACTCCCATAGTGTATTGCTGTAGATATGACAGTTACGACTAGTAACCAGTAATACACTCACCGAGTGCAGAGCCTCGTATTCACAGGCTCGGTAGTAACGCATTGGGAACACTAAGGTGGATACCCCAGACCTCTTCCCAGCCGTCCAAAGATCAGTTAGTACCTCCAGATGGTATCAGGGAATTACAGGAGAGAATGGTCGATGGTAAAATTAAGGGTCATTTATTAAATATTTTTAAAATGGACAAATGCGTTACCGATATCGGCATTTAGCGAAGGATCATCGTATATTGAGGAAAATGGAGTCGCCGAAGCAGTTATCAGAAGTTGCCAAAAACAGCCTCATTGCACCAGATTGCCTCGGCGAATTCCGCTCAACGTAAAGAAAAAAAAGAAAACTCCAAATCAATAAAAAGTATTAAAAAAACATCTAAATAATTGAAAAGGTCCTTAAAAAATAATAAAAATGTCTGGTATAAAAAATAAAAAACTCTTTTAAAAATTGTAAAAAAAATCTGTTACAAAATACAAAAAAACCATAAATGTTTTTTAAAAAATAAGAATGCTTCTTCTAAAAAAAATGAAAAGAATACACGGTCTTTAGTTAAAAAAAGATATTCAATTTATTACATTGAAACCTATGGGATTCAACTGTTTAACCCCTTCACTACTGAGATTGAGATATCTTGGGCTTCAAAGGGACCACCTGGAGCCCCAATATCAAGATACCTGTATCTGGATCTGGAGATCTGCAGCCCAAAAGCTAATGAAATTTGTTTGTAGCAGATTCATTTTGTTTGCTTTTGGGCTGCAGAATGTGCCCCCAAAGTTTTAGCCCTGTGGACATAGTGTCCTAACAAATCACGTGAAACAAAACACAATCAGAGGTTTTGGTTTGCTTGAATGGCCATTAAAGTGTAAGCTCCCCCGCCATGTCACAGCAACTCTGGGTTAGGTGAGTCCTAACTTAATTAAACCAAGAACTGTGGGCTTTTCCAATGATACCAAACATGACCATATTACAAATAAAGGGAAAAAAAAGAGAAAGAAAAACCTGTTTTTTTATTTTTTTATTAATGCAGCATTATTGTTCACATTTTAATTATAATGTGAGCAATGATACTGCACTAATGATTTTTTTTGGCGGGCGGGGAGAGTTTAGCTAAAATCAGGTAATGTACTTGTCCTTGGGTTTCTGGGCACACAAAACCCTCCCTTGAGGAATCCCCACCTTCAATGCCACCACTACTTAAATATTCCTCCTCCTCCTCCTCATCCTCCTCCTGTCTGATCTGTGGAGGACCCGCAGGAATGCTGTCTGCGGAAAAACTGGGGCCTTGAGAGCTAGGGAAGGCATCCTCTTCCTCCTGCTGCTCTGCCTCTAGAGCCACATCTATAATTTCCCACAGAGTGTGCTCCTGCAGGAACACTAAAGGAATTGTGTCACTGATGCATGCACTGTCCCTGCTCACCATCCTCGTTGCCTCCTCAAATGGTGACAGTACAGTGCATGCATCCTTGATCATCAGCCACTGCGGGGGTGGGAAAAAACAAGTTGACCTGAACCTGTCCTTGTGCCATACTCACACGGGTACTCGTTGATGGCCCCCAGCTGCTTGTGCAGATGTTGCAGCATTGCTAATGTCGAGTTCCACCTGGTGGGCATGTCACAGATCAGAAGGTTTGTGGGGAGGTGGAATTCTCTTTGAATTTCTGCCAGGCGAACACTTGCTGGGAATGACCGTCTGAAGTGGCTGCAGACTTTTCTGGCCTGGCTGAGAAGCTCTGACAGCCCTGGGTACCTGGTTAGGAAACGCTGTACCACCAGATTTAGGACAAGTGCTAGGCATGGTACCAGTGGTGTATTTAGGTTTTGTGCTGCCCTAGGCCTGACTAAACTCGTGCACCCCCTAATTTAAATTTGACACACCCCTTCCTGTCAAGGGCACACCTCTTCCTGGTTAATCCCCACCCTTCCTCTTTAAGCTCCACCTTTTCCTCTTAGAGCTCCACCTTTTCCTCTCTTTATATTAAAAGTGGATACCGAGTGCCTACTTGTATATTTTGTATACCATTTCAAATGTACCTATTGCGATAAATAAAATTATGAAATGTTTAAATTCAAGCATTTTTACAAAGAACAGCCATGCATGTCAAGTATACTGGATCACAGCCGCTCTAATTGGTTGAACAATAAAATCCACAGAAACCTGCACTGCATATGAGTGTATCACAGAGCTGCACAGCAATAAAACCCACAGAAATGGGCACTGTGTATGAGCATATCAGAACTTCACAGCAATAAAACTCACAGTAATGTGCAGTGTGTATGAGCGTATCCCAGAGCTCCAGGGCAATAAAACTCACAGTAATATGCAATGTGTGTCACAGAATCCACAGCAATAAAACTCCCAGCAATGCAATGTGCGGTGTGTATGAGTGCATCAGAATCCCCTGCAATAAGACTCCCAGCAAACCGAGTGAATATGAGCACACAGCAATTATTTATTCTATATTTACCGGCCTCCGTCTGCGGTAGGGCTGTGTGCAAAGTCAGCAGGAACTGTGTACGGACTCAGGATCGCGTCTGTGTCTGTGCGTGGAGCCATCTTGTCAGCAGTGGGGCGCCACTGCCAGAGGGTGCACCGTGGCTTTGATTCCCTTCCGGTGGGTGTTCAGTCCAGAATAGAGTGAGAGTCCGTGTTAATGAAAGGACGGGCAGCTGCGTGCGTGTCACGTGGTTCAGCCAGTCAGGTGGTACAGAAAAAAATAAGTAAACTCAGTACCACCTGACTGGCCGGACCGCGTGACCTGCACGCACGCAGCCTCACCAGGAGCCAGGCAGCTCAATGACAAATTTCTATCACTGCAGTGCTGGTTAAGGAAAGGTCCACTTTAAACAGCAGTAAGCAGACAGGGCTTCATATTCTGCTGATACACCCCCCCTTTACCTGCCATTTACTGTCATCTTCTCTCTCTGCACACAAATCACGTCCCACTCCCCTCTCCTAGAGCTGCTGCGGGGCAGGGGATGAGCTAAGGAGGGAGGAGAGGGGGATTTTTATTCTATTCAATTTTATTCCATATGCAAATGCCCTGCTGCGCTGCTCGTTGTTTGAGAACACAGCTCAAAGCTGACACACAGTGACGGTGGCACCTCCTAGTACCCCCTAATGATACTCAAATAATCACTGGTACCTGGGGCGGCCCGCCCTCCGCCACTCCCCTAAGTACAGCCCTGCTCTGTGATATGCTCACACACAAGTTTGGTGAACTGCCAGCAAGTACGGTGCTGTTTGAAGGCATTGCAAATCCCCATAGAGAAGTAATGGTTAATCTATTCAGAGAACACCAAACAGCAGAGAAATGGAAGTGAAATGCCCTGATGTTCGGTGGTTTCAATCAGCAGGTTTATTCAGGCGAACCCCACAGGTTTCCATGTTAAAAATATTCCCGTTTTTATGCAATATCTAATAAACCATTTATTATATTAATCTGCAGTAAAAAGTCTTTGATTTTTTTTTTTAGTACCCTTTAGTCATTTTTCAGCAAAATTCCCCCCTTTTTTTAATAGCGTTTTTTCTTTTTTCTGTAACAGAACTTTTTATTATCAATCATAGGATCTTATATGTAAATTCCAGACATTCTTGTTCAGTAGTTCTTTTGAAAACAGCAGGCCACGGGTTTGCGGTGGCAGCATTCAGCGGCCGACTCCATGCACTTTGGGGACCCTGCGGTGAATGGTGAATTCACTGCAGGGTGGGGAAATTTTATTCCCCGAAGTGCAGGGAACTACAGAACACCAAAATGTTGGCGTCATTTCGGTGCTCTGTGAGTAACCCATTTAGTGGTGAGGTTTTTTGCTGCCCCCTGGAAAGTGAAAGCCTAGGCCTTGCCTACCCAGGACATACTTGAAAATTAGTGAAATCTCAATGTATCCTTCCTGGCAAAATACTATGCAAAAGTAAAAAAAAAAAAGTTTTTATTTTTTTTAAGGGTGGGGCCACCAGTGCGGGCCGCCGCCCCCTGGAAAGTGCCGCCCTAGGCCTTGTTGGCCTAGACCAAAATACCCCACTGCATGATACATGCGTCAACTTACCCTGGCGTAGCGCGTAGAGAAGGTTGCTGCCATTATCACAGGCGACGATTCCCAGCTCAAGCTGGTGTGGTGTTAACCATCTTTGCACCTGCCCCTGCAGAGCTGACAGAATTTCTGGCCCGGTGTGGCTCCTGTCCCCTAAACAAACCAGCTCAAGCACAGTAGGGCATCTTTTTGCTTGAGCCATTTCGTAGCCCCTGTCAGGCGTCAGTTTAACTGCCACTTTGCCAGAGACACAGAAGGAGGAGGAGGAGGAAGAGGGAGAGGTGGTGGTGGAGCAGACAGATTTCATACAAGCAGCTTTCTGGAGGTGTGGTGGATGAACAAGCTCAAGCACAGAGCCCCGTCTTGGATCCCTCCCAGCTGCAATCAGAGTTACCCAGTGTGCCGTGAAGGAAATGTAATGACCCTGTCCATGTTTGCTGGACCACGTGTCTAATGTCACATTCACCTGGCTGCTGACTGCCTTTCCCAATGACTCGATAACATTGTCTTCCATGTGCTGGTATAGTGCTGGAATGGCCTTCCGTGAAAAGTAATGGCGTTTTGGAACATGCCACTGTGGTACAGCACATTCAGCAAATTCACGGAAGGGAGCAGAGTCCACCAGCTGGAAAGGCAGCAGCTGCAATGCGAGTAATTTTGCTAAGCTGGCATTTAGACGCTGTGCTTGGGAATGGTTGGGACTATATTTTTTCTTTCGCTGCAGCAGCTGCGGCAACGTAATTTGACTGCGTAAATCTTCAGCTGCTGGGATGATGTCACATTGTGAGGAAGGACCTGGTACATCCATTACTGTAGCATCATCCCTGTCAGTGGAGGTTGCAGAAGGCAATGACATGGCATTAGATACAGTGGGGGTAGAGACAGATGAGGAGGAGGAGGACCTATGCAAAGTTTTGCGCCAACGGGATGCATGGCAGGTGGTCATATGTCGCCTCAAGCACGTGGTACCCAATCGTCCAGTGTCTTTCCCATACTTGAGCCTCATCAGACATAGATTACAAATAGCAACGGTGGGGTCTGCTGCACGTTTCTTAAAGAACTGCCAGACAGCAGAGTTCCTGGATGTGTGCTTTGAGACAACAGCGCTCTGCACCTGAGCAGCTCTGAAGGAATTTTTCATTTTTATTTTTAACCCTTATTTCATGGAAAACTCACTGTCCTTTTAAAAACGTTTTTTTTAAAACTTTTTGTCCTTGTTTCCTGTCCCCCAGGGCACTACCCGGACCCCCATACACCTTTTATGGCAAATATGTAGCATATATGCCCTCTTGGAGGGCACTCTAAAAAACTGAATTTTCAGCCCCCATGACTTGCATGGGAGTTCGGGTTCGGGTTCGGTCCCGAACAAATGGGAAGTTCGGGTTCGGGCTCGAACCGAACTCGGGGGGTGTTCGGCTCATCCCTAGTGAGGAGGACCTACACAAAGTTTTGCGCAAACGGGATGCGTGGCAGGTGGTCATATGTCACCTCAAGCACGTGGTACCCAAGCGTCCAGTGTCTTTCCCACGCTTGAGCCTTATCTGACATAGATTACAAATAGCAACGGTGCGGTCTGCTGCACATTTCTTAAAGAACTCCCAGACTGCAGAGTTCCTGGATGTGTGCTTTGAGACAACAGCGCTCTGCACCTGAGCAGCTCTGACATCTGATGCCTTGGACTGGCTAGTGCTACGGTTGGTCATAGAGGATGTTGTGCCTCATGTTTGTTGTGCCTCCTCCTCCTCACTTCACTCCTCTGTTCGATCAGGCACCCAGGTGGAGTCAGTGACCTCATCATCATTGTCATCACACCCAATCTCCTCGTCACTGGAGCCAACTTGGCAGTATGCTGCAGCTGCTGGGGCAACGTGAGTGCCAGTTATTTGTGTGTCATCACTGGCACCCCCTTCCTCTAGGTTGATTATACTCCCTTCCTCAATCTCAGAGATTGAATCAGAGCACTGTACTTGCTGCGCATCCTCAAGCAGCATGTCACTGTCATTGTAGTCAAACAATTCAGCTGACTCCTCTGTGTGTGATAGTGAGGCTACGGCAGGAGTAGCTGTGGACATGGAGGCTGCATTAGATGCTTTGGCAGCTGAGGTGGACTGTAAAGCACTACAAGCCTGGCTGGCAGAGGACTCGGAGGATGAGGATGGCCTTGTTTGCCAATCCACCAAATCCTCTGTATGTTGCTGCTGCTTATGACAGCAAGCACCAGTTAGAAAGGACAAGCGTGCCCCTGCAGAGGATGCACCACGTCCACCACGACCAGAGGCACAGCCTCCCGACACAGAGGCTGCTTGCCCTCTTATCTGTATCTGGGAGCGTCTGCCTGTCCTTTTTGGTCTTTCTGGCATGGTGAGTGATATATAGATTAAATTTATACAGAATACTGATTCAACTCTGGTATAAAGATTAAAGATTTCCAGAACTCTGGTATAACTCAGTGATGCACCCTGATAGCTGGCAGCCAGTGACAAGACACAGATTACAATTTCCTAAAACCTCCTATAAGTCAGTGAGACCCCCTGATGGGTGCCAGTGACAAGACACAAATTACAATTCGCAGAAATCTGCTACAAGTCAGTGAGACCCCTGATAGGACCCCCTGATAGCTGGCAACAGTGACAAGACACAGAGTACAATTCGCAGAAATCTGCTAGAAGTATGTGGGACCCCCTGATTAGGGATGAGCCGAACACCCCGAGTTCGGTTCGCATTCGAACTCGAACTTTCTAAATGTTTGAATTCGAACTCGAACTCAAACTCAAAACAAGTCAATGGGGCTGAAAATTTGATTTTTAGAGTGCCCTCCCATAGGGCATATATGCTAGATATTTGCCATAAAAGGTGTATGGGGGTCCGGGTAGTGCCCAGAGGGACAGTAAACAAGGACAAAAAGTAAAAAAAAAAACGTTTTTAAAGGGACAGTGAGTTTTCCATGAAATAAGGGTTAAAAATAAAAATGAAAAATTCCTTCAAATATCGTGCCTAGGAGGTCCCCATAACCTGCCCGTGAAGTGGCGGATTTGTAGGACGTATAGAAATATGTAAAAAACAAAAATTACATTTCAAATGACGGTAAATGCTTTTCCTTTAATCTATCCATAAACAACTGCTTGGGGCTGCAGTCTGTATGAAAAGAGGAGACATTTTCGGACACGCAGAAAAAGTTTAGTGATTTTTTGGCGGTGAAAAGCAGGAGAATGACTGGAGAATGGAAAATTCTAGACCAAATAGCCGATTTGGAACGTGAGATAAATGGGAGAATTTTTCTGGTTTGGCTATTTTGACCTAGAATTTTCTCTTCAGTCATTCTCCTGAGTTTCACCTTTCTCTGAATAACCCTGTCAGGGTTATTCAGAGAAAGGTGAAACTCAGGAGAATGACTGAAGAGAAAATTCTAGGTCAGAATAGCCAAACCAGAAAAATTCTCCCATTTATCTCACTTTCCATATCGGCTATTTGGTCCAGATTGTTCTCTTTTCCTGCCATTCTCCTGGTTTTCACCTTTCTCTGAACAACCCTGAGAGAGAGGTGAAAGCCAGGAGAACTGGCAGGAGAAGAGAACAATCTAGACCAAATAGCCGATTTGGAAAGTGAGATAAATGGGAGAATTTTTATGGTTTGGCTATTTTGACCTAGGATTTTCTCTTCTGTCATTCTCCTGAGTTTCACCTTTCTCTGAATAACCCTGACAGGGTTATTTAGAGAGCGGTGAAGAGCAGGAGAATGACTGGAGAATGGAAAATTCTAGGTCAAAATACCCAAACTAGAAAAATTCTCTCATTTATCTCACTTTCCAAATCGGCTATTTGGTCCAGATTGTTCTCTTTCCCTGCCATTCTCCTGGTTTTCACCTTTCCCTGAACAACCCTGAGAGAGAGGTGAAAGCCAGGAGAACTGGCAGGAGAAGAGAACAATCTAGACCAAATAGCCAATTTGGAAAATGAGATAAATGGGAGAATTTTTATGGTTTGGCCACTTTGACCTAGAATTTTCACTTCTCCAGTTATGCTCCTGCTTTTCACCACTCTCTGAATAACCCTGTGAATGTTTAATCCTGAGATGAAAAATAACATTGCTTTAGATGTTAAAAGCGGGAAATGAGGAAATTTTGTATTTTTTTCACACAGCAGTTAAATGCAGCATATTAGGAGGTTTTAGGAGGGAAATTAACACTTCTCAAATCTCAATCAGAAGCAGACACTACCCCACCCCCTCAGTATAACCCCCTCAGTATAGTCTACAATGTATTAAATTGATTAGACCAGATTAAAAACACCTGTTGTTATGCGTTTGAAAAACACAGGTCGTTTAGGCTAGGGTCAGACTAACGCATTTTTCACGTTGTCCGTGAAAAAGTGCGTTCGAACGAATGGACGTATTTTTTCACGGAATACGCAATAGTGGTCATACGATGCGCAGTTTCATCCGTGATTTTGTACGGATCATCAATAAAACACTTTTTGGGTCTGGACGTTATGTTGGCCGGACATTAGCAGCGTCTGACGTCTCCTAATCACGCACACACGCCGCTAGCGGACGCAGCGCACTCTGTACGTCAGTACTAGTGGTTTCACGTTCTCGAAAAAATGCGTTTGTTTGCCGCTTGCGTTGCGCGGCCGCACTTTTGTGCGACCGTACTTCGTATATTGGCCGTCATTGCCCGGCATCTGCTGCTAGCACGGCCATGATTAAGTGCGGCTGCACGCGCGTTCGCACTGCCTCAGTCTGACCCTAGCCTTAGAGTTGAGAATCTTTGCACGTACACATTAGTTTTTAATTCAATATCTAATAAACCCTTGCTTATAATATTCTGCAGTAAAGAGTCTCTTTATCTCTAGATTTTTTAGTATTTTTTAAGCATTTTTTTATACTTTTTTCAAAATTTCTTTATTTGCGAACTCGAACCGAACACACCCAAAAAGTTCGAAGTTCGCGAACTTTCAAACGACCAAAGTTCGAATCGATCTCCGAACTGATCGAATCGAACAGCTCATCGCTACCCCTGATAGCTGGCAGTGAGAAGACACAGATTACAAGTCTCAGAAACCTCCTACAAATCAGTGAGACCCCCTGATAGGACCCCCTGATAGCTGGCAACAGTGACAAGACACAGATTACAATATGCAGAAATCTGCTAGAAGTATGTGGGACCCCCTGATAGCTGGCAGTGAGAAAACACAGATTACAAGTCTCAGAAACCTCCTATAGATCAGTGAGACCCCCTGATGGGTGGCAGTGACAAGACACAGATTAGAACAATTCCCAGATATTTTGGAGAAATTACTGACCCCCCAAAATTCTGGGTGGCAGTTACAAGACACAGATTACCTCAATTCCCAGATATTTTGGAGAAATTACTGACCCCCCAAAATACTTGGTGGCAGCCAGTGAGAACACACAGAGTACCTCAATTCCCAAATATTTTGTAGAAATTACTGACCCCCCAAAATAGTTGCTGGTGGCAGTGACAAGACAAAGATTACCTCAATTCCCAAATAGTTTGTAGAAATTACTGACCCCCAAAATACTGCGTGGCAGTGACAAGACACAGATCACCTCAATTCCCAAATATTTTGTAGAAATTACTGACCCCCAAAATACTGCGTGGCACTGGCAGTGACAAGACACAGATCCCCTCAATTCCCAAATATTTTGTAGAAATTACTGACCCCCAAAATACTGCATGGCACTGGCAGTGACAAGACAAACATTACCTCACTTCCCAAATATTTTGTAGAAACTACTGACCCCCAAAATACTGCATGGCACTGGCAGTGACAAGACACACATTACCTCAATTCCTAAATATTTTGTTGAAATTACTGACCCCCAAAATACTGCGTGGCACTGGCAGTGACAAGACACACATTACCTCAATTCCCAAATATTTTGTAGCAGTTACTGACCCCCAAAATACTGGGTGGCAGTGACAAGACACAGATCACCTCAATTCCAAAATATTTTGTACAAATTACTGACCCCCAAAATACTGCGTGGCACTGGCAGTGACAAGACACATATTACCTCAATTCCCAAATGTTTTGTAGAAATTTCTGACCCTCAAAATACTGCGTGGCACTGGCAGTGACAAGACACACATTACCTCAATTCCCAAATATTTTGAAGCAGTTACTGACCCCCAAAATACTGGGTGGCAGTGACAAGACACACATTACCTCAATTCCCAAATATTTTGTAGCAATTACTGACCCCCAAAATACTGCGTGGCAGTGACAAGACACACATTACCTCAATTCCAAAATATTTTGTAGAAATTACTGACCCCCAAAATACTGGGTGACAGTTAGGGATGAGCTGTTCGGTTCGATCAGTTCGGAGTTCGATTCGAACTTTGGCCGTTCGCAAGTTCGCAAACTTCAAACTCTTTGGCGTGTTCGGTTCGAGTTATAAAAAATATAAAAATTGCTTAAAAAATACTAAAAAATCTAGAAATAAAGAGACTCTTTACTGCAGAATATTATAAGCAATGGTTTATTAGATATTGAATTAAAAAATTATGTCTACGTGCAAAGATTCTCACCTCTAAATGACCTGTGCTCTCAAACGGCGTAAACAACAGGTGTTAATTAGTGTTTGGAAATAACATGTGCTTTTAATTAGTCTGGTCTAATGAATTTGTTACATTGTCTGTAGACTGAGGGTGTCTGGAGGTGTCTCCTGAACATGTATCAAACAACACCTGTGCTTCTGAGAAGTGATCATTTCTCTACTAACTGTTCCTCTGATATGCTGTTTAACCCCTTAACCCTGCATTTCACTGCTGTGTGCTCAGCTCATTTTTACCGCTTTCGCTCATCATGTTTAAATGTGATTTGAAGCCAAATTTTATTAAATGACCCAGACATATTCTATATCGTTCTTTCCGGCAGACGCTGCAGATTCATAATATATCATTTTTATATGTATACGACATGTCCTGCCTCTATATTATGACAAAAAAATGCAATAACAATTTAATTTTTAATCATCTGCAGTGTGTAAAGTGCCCCCACCGGAGCTAGGCCGTACTTCGGTGCATCAAGGCATCTCTATACACAGCCCCATCAGCATCTCTATACACGGCCCACAGCATCTCTATACACAACCTCACAGCATCTCTATACACAACCTCACAGCATCTCTTTACACAGCCTCACAGCATCTCTATTCACAACACCATCAGCATCTCTAAACACAGCCTCACAGCATCTCTATGCACAGCCTCACAGCATCTCTATACACAACCCCATCAGCATCTCTATACACCAACAGCATCTCTATACACAGTATCTCTATACACAACCCACCAGCATCTCTATACACAAACAGCATCTCTATACACAACCCCATCAGCATCTCTATACACAGCATCTCTATACACAGCCACACAGCATCTCTATACACAGCCTTACAGCATCTCTATACACAACCCCATCAGCATCTCTATTAGCAACCTTACAGCATCTCTATACACAACCCCATCAACCCATCAGCGTCTCTATACACAACCTCACAGCATCTCTATACACAGCCCCATCAGCATTTCTATACACAGCCTCACAGCATCTCTATACACAACCCCATGAGCATCTCTATACACAACCCCATCAGCATCTCTATACACAAACAGCATCTCTATACACAACCCCATCAGAATCTCTATACACAGCATCTCTATACACAGCCTCAGAGCATCTCTACACACAACCCCATCAGCATCTCTATACACAGCATCTCTATACACAACCCCATCAGCATCTCAAAACACAACCTCACAGCATCTCTATACACAACTCCATCAGCATCTCTATACACAACCCTATCAGCATCTCTATACACAGCATCTCTATACACAGCCTCACAGCATCTCTATACACAGCATCTCTATACACAACCCCATCAGCATCTCTAAACACAACCTCACAGCATCTCTATACACAACCCCATCAGCATCTCTATACACAACCTCACAGCATCTCTATACACAGCCCCATCAGCATCTCTAAACACAGCCTCACAGCATCTCTATACACAGCCTCACAGCATCTCTATACACTACCCCATTAGCATCTCTATACACAAACAGCATCTCTACACACAACCCCATCAGCATCTCTAAACACAGCCTCACAGCATCTCTATACACAACCTCACAGCATCTCTATACACAGCCTCACAGCATCTCTATACACAACCCCATTAGCATCTCTATACACAAACAGCATCTCTACACACAACCCCATCAGCATCTCTAAACACAGCCTCACAGCATCTCTATACACAACCTCACGGCATCTCTGTAAACCCTCAAATGAACCCCCTATCTCCACCAGGGGATTCCGGGCAGCTAGGGGTTCCCCGGCTATCTGACATCATCACGCTATGCGTGAGGATGTCAGGCAGTGAGGGGAGACCCGGGTGGAGCCGCGATCCAAGATGGCGGCCCCCACCAGAGCTAGGCCGCACTTCGCACGAAGTGCGACCCAGTGCCTAAGGGGTTAAAGCCAGGCACTGCTTAAAAGGGGAGACTATCTCCTTTTAAGCGGTGCCTGGCTTTTTTTGTGGGACCTCCCGATCGGGAGGGAGAGGGATCCGAACGGATCACCCCTCCCTTCCAGGCGATCTCCCGGCATTGCCGAGGGGTCGCCTGGAAATGACATCATCGCGCATGGCATGATGACGTCATTTACGTCAGGAGGAGCTTGACTTCAGCATCTGAGGACGCTGAAGTCAGAACGCCGCGGGACCCCGGACAGAGAGGTGAGTATCTCCGCCGGGGGTCCTGCAAAGCTGATGACGTGTGGGACACGTCCTCCTCAGCATACAGCGTGAGTAACTGAGGACGTGTCCCACACATCGTCAGCAGTGAAGGGGTTAAAAATGTATTTTTTAAACTTTTTGTCCTTGTTTCCTATCCCCCAGGGCACTACCCGGACCCGGACATTGTTTTTAAATGTTTCTATACATCCTACAAATCCGCCACTTCACGGGCAGGTTATGTGGACCTCCTAGGCACGATATTTGAAGGAATTTTTCATTTTTATTTTTAACCCTTATGTCATGGAAAACTCACTGTCCCTTTAAAAACATTATTTTTTTAACTTTTTGTCCTTGTTTCCTGTCCCCCAGGGCACTACCCGGACCCCCATACACCTTTTATGGGAAATATCTTGCATATATGCCCTCTTGGAGGGCACTCTAAAAATCCCATTGACTCTTTTGAAAGTCAAAGTCCCATTGACTCTTTTGAAAAGTTTGAATGCGAACCGAACTCAGGGGTGTTCGGCTCATCCCTAGTAGTTACATTGTAGCACAAAGCAGCAGAATGAGTTATACAATGTAGTAAGTTTATGAAGGTGTGTTTGCGGGGCAGCTGCATACACTACATCTCCGTATTCAATAGCCGTCATAAGCATTTGTTGTACGATCTGCTTTCTTACCGCGGAGTTCAGGCAGGATTAATTTCTGTACAGGGCACCTAGTTGGGATAAAGTTTAGATGAGAGTTTTTCGATGTGGGGCCAAAAGATAGATTTGGGTGTAACCACATACCTAGATATTTGAGAGAAGTGACTGTGGTCAGAGTGCCATTTGATTTTGTCCAGACACATACTGTAGATGGGGAGTTTGCAATTTGTGTAGTTTAGGTTTTGTTCCAAAGAGCATTGTAACAGCTTGTCAGTATTTACAAAAAGTTTGTTATCTTTGATCCAATTTTCTACCTCTGTGAATTGTTCTTGCAGCACGGCCTCCAGCTGCGGGAGATCTGGTTTGCTGGTATAGATTACAGTGTCGTCTGCGTACATGTGTACAGTTGAGGCTTTGCAGATGTTGGGCAGATCATTTTTTGAATATTGTGAATAGCAGGGGGCCTAGTATTGAGCCTTGGGGTACACCGCACGTGACAGGGAGGGGGAGGGAGGAGCTGCCAGAAATGGACACATATTGGGATCGGTCAGATACGGATGATTGAAACCAGGTTAGCGTGCGATCACCAATACCAGAGTTTTTACGTTTTTGTAATAGGATGCCATGGTCTACTGTGTCAAAAGCCTTGGCAAAATCTAGGAAGATGCTCCAGTTAGGTTTCCTTGTTCCATGCCCGCCTGGATATCATTGGAAACTTTTAAAAGGGCGGTTGTAGTTGAATGATTTGGACGAAAGCCAGATTGATCTGGGGTTAAATAGTTTGAATATTGATAATAATCACGAAATTGAGTGTAGACACATTTTTCCAAAAAAGCAAAGATAGTACACATTGGGCCATATTACATAGTTGTTGGTGTTAAGTTTACAACAGCTCTGGTTAAGTTAGCACTAACTATGTAATACTGCCCATTGTTTATTATACCGTAAAAATATGCTGTTTAGGGAATTCACCTTTGAAGGCTGAAATTTCATCATGACAAATCCTTCCAAACACCGAGAGAGTATTGTGTGTGTGTGTCTTTAATGTTTGGTAGATGTGTTGTTTACATTAGACATGCGCATGGGGAAACGTATTTCTTCAGCTCGGGTTTGGAAGTTTCTTAATCCAAAATTTGTTCAAAAGGGAAATATTTTAGATTTTTACTTTGAGTTTTATTGCTGTGGAGCTCTATGATACGCTCATACACACCGCACATTACTGTGAGTTTTATTGCTGTGGAGCTCTATGATATGCTCATACACACCGCACATTACTGTGAGTTTTATTGCTGTGGAACTCTGTGATATGCTTATACACACCACACATTACTGTGAGTTTTATTGCTGTGGAGCTCTGTGATACGCTCACACACACTGCACATTACTGTGAGTTGTATTGCTGTGGAGTTCTGTGAAATGCGTGGGTGTGATTTTTTTGGGGGGTCAGCAGTTCACTCTTGGACCCATTTGTGTTTTGCATACAATTAAAATTCTTTCACCTCTTTGAGGTGGATCGTTGATCTGCATTTTTGCTCGAGGGGTGCAAAAAGGAGCATCTGCCCCAGGTGCCAAATACCCTAAATACGCCGCTGAACACTGATTAAAAACAAATTAACAGATATTACTGGTTTACATTGAATCCTATTGGAGTCACCTGTTTAAACCTGTCGAACCAAAACACTGAAAATCAGGTTTTTTTTGCTGCAATTGGGGTGCAGTTTGGTGTTCACTAAATAGAAGACGTGATAGTCTTCTATGGAGCAATTTCGGTGCCGACGAATGCCACTGAATTGTGACAATTTTCACCGTATTTTCTTGTCAATTCGCCTGTATTGGGTGACTTGATAGCTTGGTGTATAGAAGAATTGGCTCAAAATTCCACCGAATGCTGAAATTCAACATCCAGTGCAATTCCGGTCTAAGGCTAATGTCAGATGAACGCAGACAGATGCGTGCGTGCACAACAGATGGACGTACTGACGGAAGATACTGTAGACACCACATGGTCCGTTTTTCTTGACGGACATAGTAAAAGAGGGAATTATGGGAAACAAAATTAACCTGAAAAATTATAAAAATCGGTACATAATATGAAAAGCCATTTTGGGCGTCAAGGTGCTGAACATCGCAAATGCGCTCCATCTGACTTTGTGTCATCACACACACAGAACGCTATGCAGACGTGGCGCACTCTGCGCGTCCGTCCTAGAGGTTTTACGTTCTTGCCTATATTGCGTCTGTTGCCATCTGCGTGGTGCGTGCGCACTTTGGTTCACACGTACTTCGTGTGTGGGTCTCTATTGCTCATGATTCTATGCTACAATGGACGTTAAGCTGTGTGGCGACATGGACGTGATCATTGCGTTCGTCTGACGTGGGCCTTATTTGAAGGTTAGTGAATGACCTCTTCTATAAAAAAATATTAATTAAGGTCAAGTTTTACTTTGTTCCTAGCTGATACAAAGTCCTGTAGTTATCTTTTTTCCCCTTAAATTAAAAGTGGTCAAGCAACTTGTGTAGGACCACTTACAATGGGTTAACCCATGTGGGATGTTCTCCTGATAGTGTGGAGATAATTGGATCTCTTTTGGGGTTTCCCAGGTGCTTCTTTATTGACAACTTAAACAAGACCATCATCTGTAATTAAACTTAAAATTCCCATATGTCCTCTTTGCGATCCACTTAGGTATAAAAGAGTGATGGCAACCTAGCCGCAAGAGGCAGCGTGTCTGGTATATTTAGTCAAAGGATACAGGGACAGGACATATAGAGGTCTATTGCATCAGTCAGAAAATGAAATAATTCACTCTGTAGTTAGTTGACACTCAAAGACAGGAGGATCATCCCTCGTATCACGGTGACAGAGACATTTTGGGAGTTAGAAATATACAGTCTCAGGAATCTTCCCAATCTTAAGGTCTCAGAAACGTACACAGGACAGACGTTCATGGTAAGGCAAGGATTTTGAGGTGCTGGTGGTGAAACTGGCAGGCAGTTTGGATATGGAGAGGTCATCACGGTCCATGTATGTTTTCGAAGGGTTGTGTTAGGTGGAGATCACTCCTTCATTTTCCAAAATGATACACTCACACACCTGGCAGTCATAGCTTCGGTCATTGATTGGAAACATGTGAGTCAGTTCAGACAATGCTTCTGTGGTGACAAACAATTCCAAGACCAAGACTAGTCGATGGCATAACATCTGCTGAATAGGTCCATTGAATATCTGCGATTGTTTCCAAAGCAAAGGCGCAATTGAGTCTGCTACTTCTCAATGGTCTCAGCAAGCTGAAGAAGACCTTCCCCTGCCCTGTAGATCCAAATCATTTTATACAAAGTGGATCAAGAGAACCACCATACTGAGCATGGTTGACATATGTTGCGATACTAACACAACTACATATACTGTAGAGACAGCTTATAGAAGCCTTGAGTGTTAGAAGACCCTGATGAAAGGGTTGAACCCACTGTTGTTTGTGTTACAAAATTAAAGAAGTAAGAAAAAGTCCAACCATGAGAATCTCATCTCTAAACATGATCATCTCACAGCTGATCTCAGTGTCATGGGGACTCTCTGGACCTGCACAACAGGGCTGTCATTTGCCAACAAGTCATACCACTGGAAGTCTGAGCCGTCCCGGTGATCTCCTTATCGGAGGCATGTTCCTTATTCATACGAACAGCATGTATGATGAAACAGGTTTCAGAAGCCGGCCGGATCTCAAATGTCTTTCGTAAGTTGAAATATGAGAGTTACATTTCATGTTTAATTGGACGGAATAAAATTGCATTCTCAAACTCATGACAACTGGGCACAAAAGATCATCTCTGCGTGCTAGTGTTATGATCTGTTAACTAAACAGGGAATTCTCAGGAGCCAACGACTGAGTTTCAAGACGTAGAAGACAAGTTCCCCCAATCAGGACTGACCTGACCATGGAGCGGTTTGGATCAACCGCTCCAAGCGGCAAATTCTGGTGGGCGGCAAATTTTGCCGCCGAGCCCCTGCACTATTTTTTTTTCAGCGCCGTTGCGCCGGCATCTGTTGGAGGCTGGTGCAGGGACCACTCCCGCTGTCCCACTCTGGACTCGATACGTTTTAATAATTTAGCATATTTTAAAGGTTTAAATATATATTTGTTTCTATATAAAATAATTGAATAAAATTTTTTGTATATTTTTAAAATTCATTTAAATTCTTTTATATTGAACTTAAGTAATAATTATAGGCCCCTATTACATTATTTGCGCAATTTCGTTCGTGCAGCGGAAATTGGACGATGCTTCCAATGTTATCCCGCGAAAATTAACGGTGGTGTTACGATCCGAACGCATTTTCTCATCCGTCCGAAAATAACGTTCGTAAAAACGATGCGCAAAACGAAGAGTAATACGCGCGCAGTAACATAGCGCACGTAAATCAGTGTGCAGACAGTTTTTTTCGCGGGATTCAGCCAATCAGACTTAAGACCTTAATTGACATCAATTTACCTTAATCGATTCATGTAATACAACGTTCAGCTCAAGGGGTTTTGCCCTTCGCACAAATGCGCATTTGCGCACGCAAAACCAAATGCGCGAAGAATGTAACAGGGGCCATAATATTTTTATGTTTTATTGCAGTGTCATTTCCAAGTGGCATTCTTAAGTGGACGTTCAGAGTTGATTCCTGGAGTTTTATCCAAGATCCCCTACGCCATCACGATCCCTAATTCCTGTGTCTCCTCTCTCCACAGGTAGGCATTATCACCCATCATCCACAGACACCCACATCTCAACTGATCTCCTGCATACTTTTGCTGGTAGGCATTATCACCCATCATCCACAGACACCCACATCTCAACTGATCCCCTGCATACTTTTTCTGATAGGCATTATCACGCATCATCCACAGACACCCACATCTCAATTGATCCCCTGCATACTTTTCTCACATGGCGGTCTACACTTGAGCCATACCCCCAGACCGGGTGAGAGAAATGGTGGCGGGGTCAGACTCCTGCTCTCTCCCACCTGCACCTACCAGCATCTCCCTCCACCCCCATCCCTCTCCTTCTCCTCCTTCGAGACACACTGCATCCACCTGTTCTCTCCTCTGGCTCTCAGGGTGGCAGTCATCTACCGCCCACCGGGACCAACCTCCCAGTTCTTTGACCACTTTGCTACCTGGCTTTCTCACTTCCTGTCTTCTAATCTTCCATGCCTAATTCTCGGGAACTTCAACATTCCCATTGACGATCCTTCCGCTCCTGCTGCCTCCAAACTTCTTTCACTCACGTCCTCCCTTGGACTCACACAATCCTCCCTCCTCCCTACCCACCGCGATGGTCACGTTATTGACCTGGTCTTTTCCAACCTCTGCTCCATTTCTGAGTTCAAATGTCGCCCTTTCCCCATCTCTGACCACCACCTTCTCTCTTTCAACCTATCTGGACTTCCTAAACACCCTGCTCCCCCACCCCGCACACACACTCGCAGAAATCTACATGCTGTGGACCCCCATCAATTCTCCAACCTACTTCACCACCTCCCTCATACCTCATCCTTCACCTGCCCTGATGCTGCCACTAATCACTACAACACTACGCTTATCTCTGCTCTAGACACTCTGGCTCCTCTTCGACTCTGTAAGGCCCCACGCCGCCTGCTTCAGCCCTGGCACACCCTCCAGACTCGCTACCTGCAAAGATGCTCCCGCACCACAGAGCGTGCCTGGAGGAAATCCCGCTCTGAAGCTGATTTTGTTCACTTCAAGTTTATTCTCCGGTCATACACCTCTGCCCTCCACTTGGCCAAACAATCCTTCGTCTCATCTCTTATATCTACGCTGTCCTCCAACCCTAAACGGCTCTGGTCCACCCTCAACACCCTCCTCTACCCACCTGCACCTCCCCCCTCAGCTGCCTTCAGCGCTCAAGACCTGGCAGACTACTTCCTCAGTAAAACTCTAACTATCAGAAGCAACATCCCAACACAAGATAGTTATCTGCCACCTCCACTCCACAGGTCCCCTCTGCCACCCTCTGCCGCTTCCTCCCAGCCACTGAGGAGGAAGTCAATTCCTTATTGTCCTCCTCACATCTCACCACGTGCCCGCTCGACCCCATTCCCTCACATCTAATTCCTCCCCTCTACTCCTCCCTCACCCCTGCTCTCACACACATCTTCAACCTATCTCTCTCCACTGGCTCCTTTCCATCCGCCTTCAAACACGCGCTAGTTACCCCTTTACTAAAGAAACCATCCCTAGACCCCAACTCTCCATCCAACTACCGCCCTGTATCCCTGCTTCCCTTCACATCAAAGCTCTTAGAAAAACTAGTCTTCAACCGCCTCTCCCTCTTCCTGTCCTCCAATTCCCTACTTGACCCCCTGAAATATGGCTTCCGTCCCCTACACTCAACTGAAACTGCCCTCACCAAAGTCACCAACGACCTCCTAACTGCTAAAAACCACGGCCACTATTCTATTCTCATCCTGCTTGACCTCTCGGGTGCTTTTGACACTGTTGACCACCCCCTCCTTCTACAGACCCTCAACTCTCTGGGTCTCGGTGACACTGCACTTGCTTGGGTTGACTCCTATTTATCCAACAGGTCCTTCTGTGTGTCCTTTGCTTGTAACTCCTCCTCTTCATTGCCTCTATCTGTTGGTGTACCTCAAGGCTTTGTCCTTGGTCTTCTGCTCTTTTCCATCTACACCTCCTCCCTGGGCAAAATCATCAACAGCTTTGGCTTTAATTACCACCTCTACGCTGATGACACTCAGATCTACCTCTCTACCCCTGATCTCTCTCCCCCTGTCCTTTCAAAAGTCAGTGACTGTTTATCTGGAATCTCCTCCTGGATGGCCTCCCACCACCTAAAGATCAACATGTCAAAGACTGAGCTCCTACTTATTCCTCCCTCCAATGCCTCCCCACCTCCTGACTTCTCTATCACGGTGGAGGGTATCACCATCTCCCCATCAAACCAAGTTCGCTGTCTTGGAGTTACACTTGACTCTGCTCTTTCCTTCATCCCCCACATCCAGTCTCTTTCCTCCTCCTGCCGATACCAACTGCGTAATATTTCCAGAATTTGGCCATTTCTTACCGCTGTCACCACAAAATAACTCATACACGCCCTGGTAATCTCCCGACTTGACTATTGCAATAATCTCTTATCTGGCCTCCCTCTGTCCCGCCTCTCCCCCCTACAATCCATCCTGAACGCCTCCGCCAGGCTAATTCACCTCACCCACCGCTCTGTCTCTGCCGCTCCCCTCTGCGAGTCCCTTCACTGGCTCCCCATCCACTGCAGAATTAAGTTCAAAATCCTTATCCTTACCTACAAAACCCTCACTAACTCAGCTCCCCACTACCTGTCCTCACTAATCACCAAATACACCCCAGCCCGCTCCCTAAGGTCAAACAGTGACCTGCGCCTAGCTTCTCCCCGCATCACCTCATCCCATGATAGACTGCAGGATTTCTCATGCGCAGCCCCCACTCTCTGGAACGCTCTCCCTCGTACTGTCAGACTTTCCCATAACTTCTCTTCCTTCAAACGCTCCCTTAAAACATTCCTATTTAGGGAAGCCTACCACCCAACTGACTGACGCAACCATCAATCACTCTCACCTTACAGTCCTCTCCTCCTGTTTCCAACCCCAACCCTCCTAGATTGTGAGTTCCTACGGGAATAGGGCCCTCATCTCCTCCTGTACTGTTTGTCAAATGTTGTTCAATGTATTGTAACCCTGTCTATACTGTGCTTATTGTACAGCACTGCGGAATATGCTGGCGCTTTATAAATAAAGAATAATAATAATAATAATAATTTTGTGATACACTCATACACACCGCACATTACTGTGAGTTTATTTCTGTTGAGCTCTGTGATACACACATACACACCGCACTTTACTGTGAGTTTATTGCTGTGGAGCTCTGTGATACGCTCATACACACTGCACATTACTGTGAGTTTTATTGCAGTGGATTCTGTGATATGCTCATTCGCCCCGCACATTACTGTGAGTTGTATTGCTGTGCAGCTTTCTGATACGCTCATACACACCACACATTACTGTGAGTTTTATTGCTGTGCAGCTCTGTGATACACTCATATACACCGTGCATTACTGTGAGTTTACTGCTGTGGAGCTCTGTGATACGCTCATACACACTGCACATTAATGTGAGTCTTATACACACCGCACATTACTGTGAGTTTTATTGCAGTGAATTCTGTGATATGCTCATTTGCCCCTCACATTACTGTGAGTTTTATGGCAGTGGATTCTGTGATATGCTTTGGCGACAGCCATTTCCCACCATTTACGGCTTGAAATCAAAACTAAAAATGTCCTATAGGGTCTCCTGGCGCATCTGCGATGGAACAGAGGCTTGGATTCCCTCCTTATCACATTTCCGGAGAGTGGTGTGTCGGTCTCCTCTCCTGGACTTCAGCCGGGCAGTTACTGATGACGATCCTTCTGTCACGTGACACAATCCAAGATGGCATCTAGACTCGCGTATAGAGGGCAAAAACGTATTCAGCGCCATCCAGTGGTGTATTTAGGTTTTGTGCTGCCCTAGGCCTGACTAAACTCGTGCACCCCCTAATTTAAATTTGAGGCACCCCTTCCTGTCAAGGGGCCCCTCTTCCCGGTTAATCCCCACCCTTCCTCTTTAAGCTCCACCTTTTCCTCTTAGAGCTCTGCCTTTTCCTCTCTTTATATTAAAAGTGGATACCAAGTGCCTACTTGTATATTTTGTATACCATTTCAAATGTATCCATTGAGAAATAAAATTATGAAATGTTTAAATTCAAGCATTTTTACAAAGGACAGCCACGCATGTCAAGTATACTGGATCACAGCCACTCTAATTGGTTGAACAATAAAATCCACAGAAACGTGCACTGCATATGAGCGTATCACAGAGCTGCACAGCAATAAAACCCACAGAAATGGGCACTGTGTATGAGCATATCAGAGCTGCACAGAAATAAAACCCACAGAAATGTGCAGTGTATGAGCATATCACAGAACTGCACAGCAATAAAACTCACAGTAATGTGCAGTGTGTATGAGCGTATCCCACAGCTCCAGGGCAATAAAACTCACAGTAATATGCAGTGTGTATCACAGAATCCACAGCAATAAAACTCCCAGCAATGCAATGTGCAGTGTGTATGAGTGTATCAGAATCCACAGCAATAAAACTTCCAGCAATGCAAGGTGCGGTGTGTGTGTCAGCGTATCAGAATCCACAGCAATAAAAATTCCAGCAATGCAATGTGCAGTGTGTATGAGTGCATCAGAATCCACAGCAATAAAACTCCCAGCAATGCAATGTGCGGTGTGTATGAGTGCACCAGAATCCACTGCAATAGAACTCCCAGCAATGCAATGTGTGGTGTGTGTCAGCGTATCAGAATCCACAGCAATAAAACTCCCAGCAATGCAATGTGCGGTGTGCATGAGTGCATCAGAATCCACTGCAATAAAATTCCCAGCAAACCGAGTGAATATGAGCAAACCACAATTATTTATTCTATATTTACCGGCCTCTGTCCGCGGAAGGGCTTTGTGCAGAGTCAGCAGGGACTGTGTACGGACTCAGCAGGAGGTCCCTCCAGGCCACATTAGGATTGCAGCTGTGCCTGTGCGTGGAGCCATCTTGTCAGCAGTGGGATGCCACTGCCAGAGGGTGCACCGTGGCTTTGATTCCCTTCTCAGTGGGTGTTCAGTCCAGAATAGAGTGAGAGTCCGTGTTAATGAAAGGGTGGGCAGCTGCGTGCGTGTCACGTGGTTCAGCCAGTCAGGTGGTACTGAGACTCAGTACCACCTGACTGGCCGGACCGCGTGACCTGCATGCACGCAGCCTCACCAGGAGCCAGGCAGCTCAATGACAAATTTCTATCACTGCAGTGCTGGTTAAGGAAAGGTCCACTTTAAACAGCAGTAAGCAGAAATTTTATTCCCCGAAGTGCAGGGAACTACAGAACACCAAAATGTTGGCGTAATTTCGGTGCTCTGTGAGTAACCCATTTAGTGGTGAAGTTTTTTGCTGCCCCCTGGAAAGTGAAAGCCTAGGCCTTGCCTACCCAGGACATACTTGAAAATTTGTGAAATCTCAATGTATCCTTCCTGGTAAAATACTTTGCAAAAGTAAAAAAAGAAAATTGGGTTTTTTTTAGGGGTGGGGCCACCCGGTGCGAGCCGCCGCCCCCTGGAAAGTGCCGCCCTAGGCCTTGTCGGCCTAGGCCAAAATACACCACTGGCGCCGTCTTTGAAACGGGAAATAGGAGAAAAAAGGCAGTACTATTGTTCACTAATGTTGCATATTATGAGATTTTTTTGTGTTTTTCATTAATGTTGCATATTATGAGATTTTTTTGTGTTGTTCAGTAATGTTGCATAGTATGAGATTTTTTTGTGTTGTTCAGTAATGTTGCATATTATGAGATTTATTTGTGTTGTTCAGTAATGTTGCATAGTATGAGATTTTTTTGTGTTGTTCAGTAATGTTGCATAGTATGAGATTTTTTTGTGTTTTTCATTAATGTTGCATATTATGAGATTTTTTTGTGTTGTTCAGTAATGTTGCATATTATAAGATTTTTTTGTGTTGTTCGGTAATGTTGCATATTATAAGATTTTTTTGTGTTGTTCGGTAATGTTGCATATTATAAGATTTTTTTGTGTTGTTCAATAATGTTGCATATTATGAGATTTGTTTGTGTTGTTCAGTATTGTTGCATATTATGAGATTTTTTTGTGTTGTTCGGTAATGTTGCATATTATGAGATTTTTGTGTTGTTCAATAATGTTGCATATTATAAGATTTTTTTGTGTTGTTCAGTAATGTTGCATATTATAAGATTTTTTTGTGTTGTTCAGTAATGTTGCATATTATGAGATTTTTTTGTGTTGTTCAGTAATGTTGCATATTATAAGATTTTTTTGTGTTGTTCGGTAATGTTGCATATTATAAGATTTTTTTTGTGTTGTTCGGTAATGTTGCATATTATAAGATTTTTTTTGTGTTGTTCGGTAATGTTGCATATTATGAGATTTTTGTGTTGTTCAATAATGTTGCATATTATAAGATTTTTTTGTGTTGTTCAGTAATGTTATGTGATGTAAGTTTTCACCCTGTTGCTCAGTAATAACTGTATGCTTTTGGGCTGTTGCTCAGTAATGTTGTGTGTTGTGCGTTCTTTTGCTCTTGTTCTGTAATGTTGTGTGTTTTGAGGATTTTGTGCTGTTATTTAGTATTGTTGTGAGTTTTCACACTGTTGTTTGTTGTGAAGTTTTACGGTGCATCACTTCAACATAGTTTGTTTGATAGTGGGGTTTGTCTTTCTTTTTTGTGCTAAAACGTCATTAATTTTCACGAACCTACGACTGAAAAATAAAATGAAGTTCTATGACATATCAGTTTGTGTGTATCCATCAACTTCAACAATCTTTTCTCTCTTTATATTTGACAAAACATTGCCATGCTTCGCTGATTTGTGTTTTTGATATTTTTTGAGGTTTTCTCAGCATTTTCTGTGAAATTCCTTTTGTTTAGGTAAGGCGAGTCTTACATTTTGGTTTTTTTATAATAAAGATAGAATAAGGCTGGACGTCCACTGGCACCGTATTTGTGCGATGGTGCGATCATCCTTTATCGTCGATGTTTTCCGACCGATCCTACAACATGAAGGTGAATCAGCCTCTTCCACTGCATCCGACCACAACTGGATGATTACAGATGATTTTTTGCGACTACAACAGACTAGCGATCTTTTCAACTTTATTTGGAAGTAACAAACGATGCCGGGACGATCTGGAACAAGTTTACATGAAAAAGATGCATTGTATAGTAAAACCGCCTTGAGTGAAGCCTATAGAATTCAATATAAAAAATATTTTCATTTTTATTCTTCTTTTATTCAACTGCTTGGTTTTTTACTCCGCAGCAAAAAGCCTTTTTATTTATTGAATTTTTAGAATTTCTTAGGTATTTTTCTGTTTGTTTTTTTTCTAGGCAAAATTTTAGGTTCCAATTTTTTTTTTAGAAAGACTAGGCTTTTTTCTCATGCATTTTTTTTTCTGCAAACTGGCTACATTCAGCGTTTCTGTCCCTGATGCTGAAACCTAATTCAGCACCAGGGACAGGGGGGTTAACCCCCCCCCCTGCATTCTTTGGCGAGGATTTTTTTTTTCTCCTGCGCTCGTGGGGGTTGCCTTGGTACTGAAACTCGAGTTTCAACACCAGAGACATTTTTTTTCTCCCAGCAGCGGCGTCATATCAGGTTTTTTTTTTTCCCGCAGCAGGGTTGTTCAGGGGGGGTTGTGTGCTGGCCTGTCCATTGGCCCATCTGGGTCATACACAGATGCTTCCAGTGCACGACCCCTATCAGCCGACAGCGTTGTCCATAGTCGGGTGACCACGTTGGTCGTCCGACTACAGTGCTAGTGGACGACCAGCCTTAGAGATGTTTTATGTGATGCAAACATTTTTATTGGGTGTTCACAATGCGCAAATTTCCTTTTAAAACCATAATGGTTACAATTAGTCTTCCCTAAAACCTTATTTCACATCAAACACTGATAATCTATTGTGTGTGTGAGGTCTCAATCAAGAATAATCTGCATGTTGTAAACCTAAAGGAATGACATAAAGTGTGTTCATAGAGAATTACATAGAGAATTAACCAAGAGGAAAAGGGATCTCTTTCTTGTCTTTGGGGGAAACCATCCATTATTGATCCCCCCTTTTTCTGCCTTTCGTGTTTTATCCTATTTGCAAATTAGGTTTCATTTTGAAATTCAGAATGATTATTAAATTTCTGTGCCATGCATCCTGTTTAAAGACTTGGGTCCTGCTGGGGCAGCCACGAGACAAGTCACACGCTCAATGGACTGGTATAAAACAATAGCAAAGAATAAATTATATAAGAAAATCAAATAACGTGCGTTTGGGATGCACTTCTTGTGACGGAAGCCTCTGCCACTTTTTGAGTGATTTGTGTTCCAGGTGTCTGGGACTGGCTGGCGCGGGCACTCACAGCAATGCCCGCACTACATATAGACTATGTGCCCCTTGGAGAGGAGCAGATGCCAGCCTTGTGCCCGCAGACTGTGGGTAATTATGGCAGAGACTGTTCATAGGGTATTGCCATACTGTTTGTGATTTTATTTAAAGTTTATTTCGTCGTCGAGCCAGAATAATGTAATTAGGTTTGTGTGATCTGTGATTATGCAAGAATGTAATGTCTATCTGTTTATCTGCTGAATGTGTGAGTTATGAGTCAGCCTAAATGGGCAAACACTGTCCCAATCCTTTGGGACAATGGATTATGTAAAGACTCTGGTATTGGTGATCGCACTCCAACCTGGTTTCAATCATATGTATCCGACCGATCACAATATGTGTCCATTTCTGGCAGCTCCTCCCTCCCCCTCCTAGTCACGTGCGGTGTACCCCAAGGCTCAATACTCGGCCCCCTGCTATTCACAATATTCATAAATGATCTGCCTAATGTCTGCAAAGCCTCAACTGTACATATGTACGCAGACAACATCGTAATCTATACCAGCAAACCAAATCTCCCGCAGCTGGAGGCCGTGCTGCAAGAACAATTCACAGAGGTAGAAAAGTGGATCAAACACAACAAACTTTTTCTAAATACTGACAAAACTGTAACGATGCTCTTTGGAACAAAACCTAAACTACATAAACTAAAAACTCCCCATCTATGCGTCAGGACAAAATCAAATGGCACGCTGACCACAGTCACTTCTCTCAAATATCTAGCTATGTGGTTGGACCCTAATCTATCCTTTGGCCCCACATCGAAAAACTCTCATCTAAACTTTACCCTAAACTAGGTGCCCTGTACAGAAACAAATCCTGCCTGAGTCCCGCAGTAAGAAAGCAGATTGTGCAACAAATGCTTATGCCGGCTATTGAAAACGGAGATGTAGTGTATGCAGCCGCCCCGCAAACACACCTTCATAAATTTACTGCATTGTATAACTAATTCTGCCACTTTGTGCTACAATGTAACTATATGACTCACCATTGTGACATGTTAAAAGAGCTAAACTGGCCGTCGTTGGAGCCGAGACGCGGCCTTCACCTTTCCAACCTGGTGTTTAAGAGCTTTTCTGGGAAGCTGCCACCCTACCTGAATAGGCTGCATTTCCTAGCAGTTCCCTCATCCTATAACCTCCGATCCAGGACCAGCACCTTACTTACAATACCACAATACAAAAAGGAAGTGGCTCGATCCTCATTTCTCTACAAAGCACCGCAATTATGGAATAACCTCGCAGACGCCATCAAATCTTCCCCCAGTCTAAAGTCACTCAAGAACTCCATATTAACATACCTCAATACGGAATGCACCTGTAAACATGTAACATAGTGACTATATACAGAATGCACCTGTAAACATGTAACATAGTGACTATATACAGAAGCACCTGTAAACATGTAACATAGTGACTATATACAGAAGCACCTGTAAACATGTAACACAGTGACTATATACAGAATGCACCTGTAAACATGTAACATAGTGATTATATACAGAATGCACCTGTAAACATGTAACATAATGACTATTTCCTATATATTTATTTCCTGGGTTAATCTGTATATTTGTGCTGTTTTTAATATCTTGCATTTTATTACTTTGTATTTCTGTAACGACTGTAACAATTCAATGTTCTTGAACCCAGGACATACTTGAAAATGAGAGAAATCTCAATGTATCCTTCCTGGTAAAATTCTTTATAAATAAATACATAAAATGGTGTGTGATAACGGATTGCGAGTGTGCTTTACCCCGACACCGTATCTGTTGACTGAGAGGTATAATCTGCCAGCCCTTTCAAGCCAGGCAAACTCCCTTATGTACATCAACCAGACATACTCACATAAGAACCTGAGGAGGACCAGAAGGAAGCCTGCAGCGGTCTTGAAACCAGCCAATCAGAACTGTTGGGGTGGGCAGGAAGCTTGAAGTGTGTGTGTGT
Source organism: Leptobrachium leishanense (assembly GCA_009667805.1). Classification (NCBI taxonomy): domain Eukaryota; kingdom Metazoa; phylum Chordata; class Amphibia; order Anura; family Megophryidae; genus Leptobrachium; species Leptobrachium leishanense. The sequence continues at coordinate 42,869 of RXON01005163.1, forward strand.
TACCTGAGCATAAATACTGGTGTCTTTCCAATAAAGGTCGGTTGATCCTGTTTGAACACGCAGCCTGCCTGGTGTCTCATTCAGGGTACCCACAATCACCCTCAGAAGGTATGGAGCGGCTATCTGGAAATTCAAAGAGGCAGAGGTTCAGATCAAGCGGGTCTGGAGCTACTGATCAGGCTGCTCGAGGCACTGAGTTCCAAGCAACTCAGCGGCCGGCTGATCTAGGAAAGGGGGTGCCGGGAGAGCAGGACAGACGGACGAGAGCGTTTCTGTCACACTTCTACATTTAGTTCAGGAGCTCCGTATGCACTTCATTATGAGCAACATTCTGCATGTATTATAGTCATGTACATTTCATAGAGAGAGTGAGGAGGGATATTTGGGTCTTTCGCAATGCTAGGGGCACAATCCGCCATGATTAAGGTTATAACTAGTGTCACTTCAATGGAGAAGTCCTCCAATAAATGGATGAAAAGCTGCTCAATAGCTATCACATGAATTTGATAGAGTTGGAAATAGAATATGGTCATTTCGAAAAGCTAAGGGGTATGACTCCCCAATACAGTAACTATGCTCGATTCTCCCTAGACAAGAGACACCAGACACTCCTACCACACCATGGATAGTCCCCTGTACTACATGTAAATTTACATTTTGACCTCTCTTTTAAAGCCATCTAGGAGTGGACTATCAGATTTTGGTGTCAAGGGACATGTGCATGTGATAATTAAGATATTTTGGGCTCAATTCAATTCTATCGGCCATTTTTTCGTTCAAAAAATAATGTCTGCTTCCATCAGATATTTTTTTTTTTAAATATTAATTGAATCTGTGGAAAATATTCAGCTAGGGCCAATGTTCAAAAATTTACGCTGGTCTAAATAAAAGGAATGGGAATACCAGTATACCTGCAGTTCAATATCCTGAACCAAATTATGGCCGAGAATCAGACGAAAAATGGTCCCGATTTCGGCAATAAGGCTGAAATAAATCGAGCCACATATGCTGATACCTTTATTTGTAATTTAATTTCTAGTTTTGAGTTCTGTGTTACCAGTTTTGGAGCCAATCCTCTCATTCAACTGACTTTTCTAAACCTGGAAAAGCCGACACTACACAAGGGAGACTCTAAATGTAGATTAAAATATTTAGTTGTTTTTGAACTTTGTAGGTTAACTACTGTATTGCCATTACACCACAATGTTTTGTGTATGTGATGTGTTGAGTTAAGGCATGTGTATTCAGTGTGTCTTAGCAACCTGTACACAACACTACACATGGTTTTATTTGTGTGTGATCTCACCCACAAGGTTTGGATTTGATTATTACCAGAGCTTGCAAGCCATGATGTTTGCTGTAGAGGAAATCAATGCAAGACCAGACCTTCTTCCCAATGTCACCTTGGGCTTCCAGAGTTTTGACACTTGTGCTGCCATGAGACGATCAGTAGAAGGAACTCTCTGGATGTTGTCGAGTGGGAATAAAAGTATCCCAAATTACCAATGGAAAGATAAAACACTCTTGGCTGGTATCGTTGGAGATTCTGGGTCAACACGTTCCATCCAAATGGCCCATATTTTGGGCCTCTACAGATATCCACAGGTAAGAGGAAACAACAACAAAATGTTTAGTGAAACAAATTGATATTTCAAAAGAAATGGTTGTTTTGTTTCACATAAAATGAAATTATTTGAACTTTATCCGAATGCAGAAGAGATTTTTAAATCTCCATTCTCCGTATAACTTTGTAGAGCCTAAAGACAAAAGGAAGTAACTCTTATGCCTGTTTTATTTCCTCTTACAGGTAAGTTATTTTGCTACTAGCCCAGTGCTAAGCAATAGGAACCAGTTCCCATCCTTTTTCCGGACAATACCTAGTGATGAATTCCAGTCACGGGGCCTGACCCAGCTAGTCAAATACTTTGGATGGTCGTGGGTTGGTCTCCTGGCCACTGATGATGACTATGGTCAGCTCGGTATCCAGGTGATTAAACAGGAGATATCAGCCTCTGGCGCTTGTGTGGCCTTCGTTGAGACCATTGTGATCAACCTTCCTAACAGAAACGCCCCACATGTTGCAAAAGTCATTAAAGAGTCAACAGCCAATGTTGTGGTTGTCTATTCCTCTGCCTTTAGCTTCATGCCAGTTGTAGAAGAGATGCTAAGACTAAATGTTTCTGGGAAAATATGGGTGGCCAGTGAATCCTGGTCGACCTCTGCTTTTCTCTCCAACAAAAGATTCAAAGAAATTCTGATAGGAACCATTGGTTTTGCCATCCACAGTGAAAAGATGCCAGGATTTGCAGAGTTCATGGACAGTCTTCATCCTTCAAAATGTTCAAACAATACCTTTGTTGATGGATTTTGGGAGCAGCTAGACCCATGTATTTTGTGTGGGACAGAGAATACTGAAACGACTCAAGATTGTACAAGTAGAGTAAATATTGAGAGCTCTATAGGTAAATCAGATCTTCGTCTCTCATTCAATGTCTACACCGGAGTTTACACCTTTGCATGGGCATTGCAAAGTCTACTTCAATGCAAACCCGGGAAAGGACCGTTCCATAATGGAGAATGTGCAAATATCTCATCTTTTCAACCATGGCAGGTGAGTCGTGACTATATGCCAAGCACTGTTTTTAGATAACCTGGTTGATACAAGTATTATACCTTTGTTTTTGATTTTTTTTGTTTCCACAGATTCTTCACTATGTCAAAAATATACATTTTCAGATAAATGAAAACATGCACGTGTTTTTCAATGATAAGGGAGATCCTCCAGCAGTCTATGATATTGTGAACTGGAAACTGGGGGCCTCAGGCAATTTGGAACAGGTCATAGTTGGAATTTATAATTCAAGCGCCCCACATGGAAATACTCTGGCACTAGATAGCAATGCTATAACCTGGAACACTGGGAATACACAGGTACAGAGTTTCACGTCTGATGTCCAGGATCCTGCTCAGTGCCCAACAGCTCTGTCCTCGCTGCTTACTGGCCGGGTGCTGAGTGATATGCAGTACTGCGGCCATCACTCGGTTGGTCGGGGCGGGGTGTTGTGTGATGATGCGATGCCGCTGGCTTTAAAATCAGTCTGCTCAGACAGACTCATTGTCCTGACTTGGAGTTTGCTTCCCCAGTGCTTTGGTGATTTTCTGTTCTGCTATTAACATTTGGCTTATTCTGGGAACCCTCTATGTGTACCAACCCAGCTATTTCTGTGAACCATGCTTTGTGTACTGACCTGGCTATTACTGAGAACCCAGCTTGATGTACTGACCTAACTATTACTGAGAACCCAGCTTTGTGTACCGATCTGGTAATTACTGAGAACCCCACTTTGTGTACTGACCTGGCTATTCCTGTGAACCCTGCTTTGTGTACTGACCCGGCTATCCCTGTGAATCCCGCTTTGTGTACCGACCCGGTAATTACTGAGAACCCCGCTTTGTGTACCGACTCAGCTATTCCTGTACCGACCCAGTAATTACTGAGAACCCCACTTTGTGTACCGACCCGGTTATTCCTGTGAACCCTGTTTGTGTACCGACCCGACTATCTCTGTGAATCCCGCTTTGTGTACCGACCCATAATTACTGAGAACCTCGCTTTGTGTACTGACCTGGCTATTCTTGACAACCCTGCTCTGAGGATAATCTTTGATATAAGGCTGACCCTCTCTCCTGGCATTAAGACCTATGCTGTCAGGGCCTACTGTGTTATACTGTTCTGGGGCCTGTTAACCCTTGCTGGGTGTTATATCGGATCGAGTCCTTAAAGGTAGTCAGCTGTATCGACCATTCAAGGATCGGAGGGGTAGATAGAGTACTGTATACAGGGACCAACATCTTGGAATAAAGATACATCTGTGACAAAGAGAAGACAAGTTATGGAGTCATTGTGAAAATGAAAAAGCTTATTGTTATGAATCAATACCACATACACAATCACACGATTTTGGGTATAGCAAGGGAAATATAACACAAAGTTAGAGGATTGGGGTTGGATTCCAATATGTATTTCATGAGTAGAATCTAAGTATCTTCCTAGACATGCAAACGGGCATAGATTAAAGACTTTAGGGAGGCAGGAGATGGCTGTGAAGTTTTCTTCAGAACGTTTGGTGGGTAATGGGTTTGGTTGAAAAATCAATGAAATATCAACAACTACTAATAGATTGGAAAACCAGCACTTAATCGTGAATTCCAAGGCAAAGGTGTATTCCTTCATCAACATGGATATTGTGCAGAGAAGCACATTTGAGTTGGGTGGCCATTGATGATAGTGGATGCTGTCCATCCGTTGGCTCCAGGAATGCTAAAAGTCACGGGCTAAGATTGAAAGGCACTTTAAAGAAAAAACATACTGGTTGATTGAAAGAGAGCAGAGATACACCGCCCTCCACTAAAATTAGCACCTTTAATTGAAAAAATGTCTTTATTGTTTAATGGTTTTATCTTTTCAAAAAATACACAAATATTTTCGCTTGGATGTAAAACAATAGCAAACACAAAACTGGTTTTGCAAATAATCTTTATTCTTATATATGTGGCAAAATTGTTGTCCCGCTATTAATTCTTAGGCAAAAATATATTTAACCTCTTAGAGACCGCGGACGTACATGGTACGTTCTGCGGTCTTTTGAGTGCTGGAAGCGATCGGCTCGCTTCCAGCAGCTCAAACGCCATTGCAGGCTGCCTGGGAGTCCAGGCATCCATGCAATGGCGGTTAGAAGTGCCGGGGCACCTTGTGATCGCTCCCTGGGAGCGATCAACATCCGGTTTGACCGGAACGGTGCCCCGCACTTCTAGAGAGCGCTGGAAGCGATCGGATCGCTTCCAGCAGCTCCAGGGCCATTGCACGCTGCCTGGGAGTCCAGGCATCCATGCAATGGCAGACAGAAGTGCTGGGGCCCCTTGTGATCGCTCCCCGGGAGCGATCAACATCCGGTTTGACCGGAAAGGTGCCCCGCACTTCTACAGAGCGCTGGAAGCGATCGGTATCGCTTCCAGCTGCTCTGAGTATATTGCAGGGATGCCTCGACATCGAGGCATCCTTGCAATATGGTTACCTGCCGCCGGTCCGTCTGTGATCGCTCCCCCTGAGCGATCACTTCCGGTAGCGGCAGGAAGTACTGAGTGCCACGAGGTATCGTGGCACTCAGTACAAAAACGATCACATGAGTGATCAGGTGCTCTGCTGGGTGCCTCGAGATATCAAGGCACCCAGCAGACTAAAAAAAGTGTAAAAAAATTGTAAAAAAAGAAAAATAAATAAATAAAAATGAATAGGATAAAATAAAAGTGACAGCCAAGATGGCGCTGCCCTTCTAAGGGCAGGGTCATCTTGGGGCTGTGTGGGATGTTCCTAGCCTGCCTCATCAGAGAGGATTTAGAGAGATTTAGGTGTTTATTTGTATTTTCTTGTGAAACCCAACGGTTCTTCTAAGAACCAATAATCCGCTTATATATATAATAATTATAAAATTTTATAATCTATTATATATAATGTCTGAGAGGGTGTACAGCGCCGAGGAGGCATATGCCATCCTGACGTCAGAATCGGAGGCATCTGCGTCGGACTCAGACCCAGATTTTGACCCCGCTAACTGCTCAGAGACCTCGCTAAAAACATCATCTACGCTGGCTGATGTATCACCTAGTGATGTTTCTGATGCAGATCCTGGGCCACCACCTGCCAGCAGGAGACGCACAGCTCCAGCTGAGGAGTGGGTAGTGCCTCATCGCCAGAGGCCAGATATCCCTCCTTTCACGGCAAATCCTGGCATCAATATTGATGTTGCAGGATTTACCGCCACACAGTTTTTGCAGGTGTTTATGGGGGATGATTTGTTGGGCCACATTGTGGCCCAATCAAATCTGTATGCCCATCAGCATTGTGCTGCGAAGCCAGACTCCTACTTGGCAAGGCAGCAATTGACCCCGCTAAATGTGCCAGAATTTCTGAAATTCTGGGCACTTACTATGCTGATGGGCATCATAAAGAAGCCCTCAATTCGCTCCTACTGGAGCAGTAGCCCCATCTGCTCTACCCCCATTTACCCCCAATCAATGTCACGTAGAAGGTATGAAAACATTTTGCGTTTCATGCACTTCAGTGACAACAGCCTGTGCCCTCCTAGAGAGCATCCCCAGTTTGACAGGTTGTATAAAATCCGCCCCCTGATTACCCACTTCGCCGCCAGATTTGCAGAGGCTTATACACCTGGAAGGGATATCTGCGTGGATGAATCCCTAATGAAATACAAGGAAAGGCTGGGATTCAAGCAGTATATTCCTTCCAAACGCTCCAGGTATGGAGTGAAGGTGTATAAGCTCTGTGACAGCGAGAGTGGGTATACTCAGGCCTTCCGGGTGTACGAGGGAAAGGATAGTAGCCTCGACCCTCCAGTTTGCCCAGAACACATGGGAACCAGTGGCAAGATTGTGTGGGACCTACTTTTTCCCCTGATGAACAAAGGGTACCACTTGTATGTTGATAATTTTTATACGAGTGTCCCTTTGTTCAAGCTGCTGTATTGTTTTGATACAGCAGCATGCGGTACTGTTCGCAAGAACCGCGTAGGTTTCCCAGCACAGCTTGTCCGCACCCAGGTTAAAAAGGGGGGAGACCTCAGCTCTGCGCCAAGAGGAGCTGTTGGCGGTCAAGTACAGAGACAAGAAGGATGTATACCTTCTATCCACCATCCACACTGAGAGGTCTGTGGAGGTCTCTGTACGTGGCAGAGCTGAGCGCATCAGGAAGCCAGTGTGCATCAAAGCCTATAACCGGCATATGGGTGGGGTTGATCTGGCAGATCAGCTGCTCCAGCCCTACCAGATTATGCGGAAGTCAAGCACGTAAAGGGAATCCACAAGGTAGAGGAAGGGAGTATATTTAAAAGGAAACAAAGTAGCAAAACAAGAGGACATAGTCTTAGATTAGAGGGGCAAAGGTTTAAAAGTAACATCAGAAAGCATTATTTTACTGAGAGGGTGGTGGATACATGGAACAGTCTTCCAGTTGAAGTGGTAGAAGCCAAAACAGTAATTGAATTTAAGCAGGCATGGGATAGGCATAAGGCTATCCTAAACAAAAGATAAATCCAGGTAAAGTATCCATGTAATTGGGCAGACTAGATGGGCCGAAAGGTTCTTATCTGCCGACATTTTTCTATGTTTCTATGTTTCTATATTTCAAGGGCCTGGTACAAAAAGGTTGCAATTTACCTGATGCAAATTGCAACCCACAATGCCTTTTTGCTCTGCAAAAAGGCAAACCCCGGAGTGACGCTGTCCTTTTTACAGTTTCAGCTCCAGGTCATTTCGGGGTTTTTGTACCAGGATGCACATGCTCCCCGGGCGGTGATGGGGGACAGAGTTGGGGCTACGTATTTTATTTTTAAAATCCCCCCTACTGAGGGCAAACAGAAACCCCAAAAAAGATGCAGGGTGTGTTTCAAGAGGGGGCTGAGGAGAGACACAATATTTTACTGCCCAGAATGCCCTGGACAACCCGGTCTGTGTCTTGGGGACTGTTTCAAGGTGTATCACACTGTGCGTGATCTGTGATTTTTTTTTTCCTTTCTATTTTTTCTCACACTCCAGTTAGTTAGTTCAGTTTATTTTTTTTTTCTTTTACTGCACCAGACTTTTACATTTTATTCGTACATTTTTATGTTCTACAATTGGTGCTGTATTTTGCCAAAATCTTTGCACACCTATGCATGGGGGGCATGGGTGTACTCAGGAGACCTTGCAGAAAACAACCTGGAGAGTTTTCATGCAGTAACAAATAACAGTGTCTCCTAAATCACAGTCCAAAACTACTGTGGGCGTAAAAATCTGAAAATTGAAAAATTACCGCCACACACCTTCTCAAATGTTTTGGGCTAAAACCGTTGCATCCATGGCATCAAAGCACTCCATATGCAATACCTTGGGGTGTCAACATAACAAATATAAACAATTTTCTGGCAATAATTCAAACTGGGGTATGCGGTAGACCCAAAACCAAAGCTAGGCCTAGCTGAAGAAATAATCTCAATTTCAACTCCAATGACAAAGTCATAAAAATTGTATTTGAACCTTCCCAAAATCCTGGCAAACCTATGCATGGGGGGCATGGGTGTACTCAGGAGACCTTGCAGAAAACAACCTGGAGAGTTTTCATGCAGTAACAAACAACAGTGTCTGCTAAATCACAGTCCAAAACTGATGTGGGTGTGAAAATGAAAAATGACCACCAAACAGTATCCAATTTGTTTGGAGCAAACGGTTGCATCCATGGCATAAAAACACTCCATTTACAATACTTTGGGGTGTTAGCTTACCAAATATATGCACGTTCATAAAACTGGGGTATGTAAAAAGGCCCCTAAAAAGAAGATAAGCAAAGAAGATATGTCAAATTAGAAAATTGACAAGCACATGTCAAAAGATTGGCGTAGCACCCCAAAAACAACAGAACAAATCTATATATGGGTGGTGTCACTTTACTCAGAAGATGTTGCTGAACATATTTTGGGGTGTTTTTTGGCAGTAACCCATAACTGGATTTGACAATTCATGCCTAAAGTACAATGTGTGTGAAAAAATAACACAAAAAGTGCATGGAAAGTGTTCAAATACAACTCTTTGAAGTACCCTAGGGTGTGCCCTTTCTAAAAATATATGGTTTGATGGGGGTAAATTACTTTGGCCGGCTTCAAAAATGTCCCAAATAGGACATGGGTGCATGATGACGAAATGTGAAAATTCCAAGTTGGAAAACTGAAATGCGCACCCCCCAAATAAGGCCTATTAGCCCCCAAATGACCCGACATACCTATACATGGGTGGTATCAATCTACTCAGAAGATGTTGCTGAACATATTTTGGGGTGCTTTTTGGCAGTAAACCTTAAAGTTCACAGTACATGTATTCTTAAATTGCATTAAAAAAAAAAATCACCAAAACTTTTTTTTTCTCAAACTTTGGCATAGATTTGGGGTAAAATGGTTTGCATGGAAAGAGTCAAAATACCCCAAGTTTAATACCTTGATTTGTGTACTTTAAAAAAATATGTATATGTGGAGGGTTATTCAGGAATTAGTGACAGATATCAGTGTTACAATGTCACTAGCACTAGTTTTGAAAATAAACCCTTTGGAAATGGCAGAGTGCTACTTGCACTTATTGTTGCATAAAATAAGGAAAAAAGCGAGGAATATGTAAACATTGGGTATTGCTAAACTCAGAACTAAATTTAGAAACTACTAAGGAATTAAATTTTTTTGCCGGTTGTTGATACATAAGAAATTGTGGGGGTCAAAGTTCGAAAAAGTGGTGTTTTTTCAATTGTTTTGTCATATTTCACAATGTTTTTTATAGTAAATTATATGAAATGATGAAAAAAATAGTATCTTTATAAAGTCCATTTAATGACGAGAAAAACAGTGTATAATATGTGTGGGTTACATAAACGAGTAAGAGGAAAATTTGTCCTAAACACTAACAGCGCAGAAACGTAAAAACAGCAGCGGTCACTAAAGGACGGATTTGTGTAAAACCGCCCGGTCACTAAGGGGTTAAAGTATATTCCGATAGATATTTTACATTTTTTAGTATGCCTGAATGATGAGGTACAGGAAATTGTTCAGCCATGACTTCCTGTTACAGATAGAAACGCGTCCAACCAAAAAGATGGAGGAAACCCTAAAACCTGTGCAATTCTCTGCTTCTCAGGTTCCATACTCCAAATGCAATCCAAGTTGTCCCTCTGGGTTTCAAAAGGTGACAATACCAGGAAAACCCACCTGCTGCTACAAGTGTGATCCCTGTCCTTACGGGGAAATCTCCAATCATACAGGTACTGTAACTAATTTATAATGTTTATTCCGTGTTTTCCAAATTGACAGGTGCACCTCAATAAATTAGAATGTGGTGGAAAAGTTCATTTATTTTATTAATCCAACTCAAATTGTGAAACTTGTGTATTAAATAAATTCAATGCACACAGACTGAAGTGGTTTAAGTCTTTGGTTCTTTTCATTGGGAGGATTTTGCTTGACAAGTCTCTCAAGGCTGCGGTTCTCTCGGTTGGTTGGGCATCTTTTTCTTCCACATTTTTTCCTTCCACTCGACTTTCTGGTAACATGCTTGGATACAGCATTCTGTGAACAGGCAGCTTCTTTGGCAATGAATGTTTGTGGCTTACCCTCCTTGTGAAGGGTGTCAATGATTGTCTTTTGGAAAACTGTCAGATCAGCGTCTTCCCCATGATTGTGTAGCCTAGTGAACCAAACTGAGAGAGCATTTTGAAGGCTCAGGAAACCTTTGCATGGGTTTTGAGTTGATTGGCATGTGTCTACATATTGTAAATTTTGTGAATTGGTGAGTGTTTGTTAAATGTGAGCCAAATCATCACAATGAAAAGAACCAAAGACTTAAACTACTTCAGTCTGTGTGCATTGAATTTATTTAAGACACAAGTTTCACAATTTGAGTTGAATTAATGAACTTTTCTATGACATTCTAATTTATTGAGGTCCACCTGTATAATGTTTCATATATTCCATCCATGGTGTAATCTTCCCAGATCCATTAAAGTATATAGAGTTGCTAAATTTACAACGGCTCTAGGTAAGTTTACACCAGGGTTGGATTACAGCCCATAGTGTTTTACAAACAATCAACACAATTTATGAAAACTGGAACTTTGGTGCTTTCTTCTAGATGCTGTTGAGTGTCACCAGTGTTCCTGGGATATGTGGCCAAATGATAAGCAAGACACATGTCTACCAAGAAGTATCGAATATCTATCCTACAATGACCCAATGGGAGCCAGCTTAGCGGCCATTGCCCTTTTATCTTCTTTGGTGCCAGTTTGTATTCTAGGGATTTTTTTCTACCATAGGACAACTCCTATTGTTAGAGCCAACAACTGGATTCTAAGTTGCCTTCTCCTCGTGTCTCTTTCCTTTTGCTTTCTGTGTGCCCTGACTTTTATTGGTTATCCCCGACCTGAGATGTGTCTCCTGTGTCAGGTGGCGTTCGGCATGGTGTTTGCGTTCTGCATTTCTTGTGTCCTGGCAAAGACCATTACAGTAGTAATTGCCTTCAAGGCCACCAAGCCAGGTTCAATGTTGAGGAAATGGTCCATGATCAAGGTCTCCTACTCTGTCATGGGACTTTGTGTCCTCATTCAGATCTGTGTTTGTGTAATGTGGTTGACGTTTTCTCCACCCTTCCCAGATTATGACACTCAGACACAATCTGTATTGATCATCATCATCTGCAATGAAGGTTCATCAAAGGTTTTCTTCTGGATCATGCTTGGATATCTTGGTCTGCTGGCCACAATCAGTTTTATTTTTGCATTTTTGGTTAGACAACTGCCAGACAGCTTCAACGAGGCGAAGTTCATTACATTCAGCATGCTGGCCTTCCTCAGCGTCTGGGTGTCCTTTGTTCCAGCTTATCTCAGTGCCCGTGGGAAGAACACGGTGGCCTTGGAGATCTTTGCCATCCTTTCCTCCAGTTGGGCTTTGGTTATCTGTATCTTTTTTCCAAAATGCCTCATTATACTGTTTCAACCCGACAAGAACTCCAGAGAGCACGTCATGAAGAAAGACAAAGGAAAGCTATAAAATATCCATCCCTGATACTATCAGGTCTATTCACTAAAGGTAAAACTCAGGAGAATTGGCAGGAGAAGAGAACAATCTAGACCAAATAGCAAATCTGGAAAGTGAGATAAATGGGAGAATTTTTATGGTTTGGCTATTTTGACCTAGAATTTTCCACTACTCCTGCCAGTTCTGAGTTTCACCTTTACAGGGTTATTCAAAGAGAGTCGACCTGGCCACCAAACTGCACCGCCATAGGGTGCAATTTCTAGGTCATTCAGCTATTCAAGAGTTGGCGATTCGCTAAATATTGTCGAACTGCCAGTGAAACACAGTGATCTTTGTCAGCATTGAAATCTCCCATAGCAAATCTTACAGTCGGCAGGTTTAATCAGATGAATCACTTTTTTTTTTTACATTGAAACCTATTTTTATAGAATATTTATTAAACTGTTTATTATTTTAAAAATGCAGTAGAGCCCTTGTAGCGCATCAAAAGAGAATTCAATATGTACAATTATAAAGTGCATCGATCGTAAAGTGACATACAGTATATCGGTGTCCACTATGAGAACAAGAAGTGGATAAGTACTCATGCAACAAAAACTTCAGTGATATGACAACTATATTCTTACAAACAAACTCAATAAAGTGCAACAGTGTCCATGCATATAGAAAGCAACTGTGGCAGGGAAATACCAAAAACTTTATCCGAAAAAACAAAATAAATTCAATAAAGTGCAACAGTGTCCAAATGTGCAAAAAAAGTGCAATAGTGTCCAATGGTATCCTCCAATACGATGGTTTAGATACCAGTCTGTAGGGTGGGGAAATGTCTAGACGTTCAGATGGTACAGTCCTACTTCCTTAGTATATGTGCTCCTCGTCATCCCTCAATCTCAGAAAGTGAAGGGGGAGAAGGAGGGAGGTAGATGGAAATAAAAAGGAGAAGAAAAAAAAGAGAGATAATCGTGCAGAGAGTCTCAATCAGATATGGCAGGTATATTGCTCACGAAGATGTGGAGCACTCACATTTGCAAGAGCCCAAAAAATCCCTGGCTCTAGGTTTAAGGACCTCCAGCCACATAAAGGGTGGCGTACCCCTTCTTTGGTCGCCAACGTTTGTTGAAATAACTAAAATAAAATAGCGGACAGCACTCCCATAGTGTATTACTGTAGATATGACAGTTACGAGTAATAACCAGTAATACACTCACCGAGTGCAGAGCCTCGTATTCACAGGCTCGGTAGTAACGCATTGGGAACACTAAGGTGGATACCCCAGACCTCTTCCCAGCCGTCCAAAGATCAGTTAGTACCTCCAGATGGTATCAGGGAATTACAGGAGAGAATGGTCAATGGTAAAATTAAGGGTCATTTATTAAATATATTTAAAATGGACAAATGCGTTACCGATATCGGCATTTAGCGAAGGTTCACCGTATATTGAGGAAAATGGAGTCGCCAAAGCAGTTATCGAAAGTTGGCAAAAACAGCCTAATTGCATCAGATTGCCTCGGCGAATTCCGCTCAACGTAAAGAAAAAAATTAAAGAAACTCCAAATCAATAAAAAGTATTAAAAAAAGTCTAAATAATCGAAAAGGTCCTTTAAAAAAATAATAAAAATGTCTGGTATAAAAAATAAAAAACTCTTTTAAAAATTGTAAAAAAATCTGTTACAAAATACAAAGAAACCATAAAAAGTTCATTCAAACATTTTTAAAAAAAAAAAAAATGCTTCTTGTAAAAAATGAAAAGAATACACTGTCTTTATTTAAAAAAAGATATTCAATTTATTACATTGAAACCTATGGGATTCACCTGTTTAACCCCTTCACTACTGAGATTGAGATATCTTGGGCTTCAAAGGCACCATCTGGAGCCCCAATATCAAGATACCTGTATCTGGATCTGGTGATCTGCAGCCCAAAAGCTAATGAAACTTGTTTGTAGCAGATTAATTTTGTTTGCTTTTGGGCTGCAGAATGTGTCCCTGAGGTTTTAGCCCTGTGGACCTAATGTCCTAATAAATCACGTGAAACAAAACACAAAACACAATCAGAGGTTTTGGTTTTCTTGAATGGCCATTAAAGTGTAAGCTCCCCCACCATGTCACAGCAACTCTGGGTCAGGTGGGTCCTAACTTAATTAAATCAAGAACTGCTGGCCTTTCCAATGATACCAAACATGACCATGTTACAAATAAAGAATAAATAACCGCAAAGGCTCCAATGATAAAATGTGAAAAAAATAAATTTACACATTGCAGATGATTGGAAATTGACATTTTTTTTTACATGACAGTTGGACTTTTGGACTTTTTTGCACTTTGCATGGACTGTCATTGTTTTAAGGGATTCTAACTGATAAAGTCTATGGCGAAAACGCGTTTTTGTGATCCTTTTTAATCCATAATAATAGATCCCTTTATGATGTTTCTAACAGCTCAAGACTGGTTCTTTTTTTATAAAACAATATAAGATCCTTATGCAGTGTGGGGAAAATCCGTAGATCTTCTTCTTTAAATATTCCCCTCTAGGTTCCTAAAATATACAAAGATGAACATACATTGCCCAATATGTCTGAAAAATGGGGGAATCAGTGGAAAAAAGTGGCTGTTCAACTCACTTTTTCCAGAGCCACATACTGTATAAGCCGGCTCTGATCAGTAAGGCAAAGGTATAATGGTGATATTAGGCGAAATCCTCACCGGTACCAGCAGGCTGCTCTCCGAATGGTTCCTTCCAGGTCTCACATCCAGAGTATTTTTTTAATTATTAATAAATATTTTAAAATTGCTTGCTGCTGTGCTTTTTATTCTCCACCACGCTGGGCTGTAAAACCCCCTTCCCTGGGACATCACGTACGACGACCATACCGCAGGACCCTGAGCAGAGAGGAAGGAAAGGAACATCACGCAAATATAAGTATTCTCAGTGCTTTTTTTAACCCCTTCCCGACCGCTGACGTACCATGTACGTCCTGCCCATTGGGTCTCCCTTAGACCCGCGGACGTGCATAGTACGTCAGCGGGCTCCTAACCTCCCTCCCGCCGATACTCACCACCCTCGCTGGCTCCAACGCCATCTATGGCAAGCTGGAAGCTTGCCTCGCCGTTTTCAGAGGGGTCGTCAGATCGATGACGTCATCACGCTGCGTAATGATGTCATCGGCAGGCGCTGGTAAGGAAAATTCAGGAAGGGGAGGGATGCTCCTTTGTAGCCCTCTATCTCCCTAACCATTTAACCCTTTCGCTGCTGAGGCTTTTCACACCTCTGTGCTGAGGTCATTTTTACCAGTTTTGCTCATCATGTTTAAACGTGTTTTGAAGGCTTATTTTAGTATATGACCCAGACATTATATATCGTTCTTTCCGTCAGACTCGGTAGATTCATAATATGTCATTATTATATGTATACGTTATGTCATGTCTGTATATTATAACAAAAAATGCAATAAAATATGTATTTTCAATAATTTACAATGTCTAAAGTGTTTTTTTTCACATTTTAACATGCGAGCAATTGCGGTTATATTTTGTATGGGGTGCGCTTGTTAAAAAAATTAGAGATGGGGTCTCGTTACATTTTTTTTGGGGAAAATTACACGATTTTTAACAAACGCACCGCATACAAAAATCGTTAGTGCAGCATCATTGTTCACATTATAGCAGTAAAAAAGAAAAGGTCCTCGCGCAATGTGAACAAATATATTCAAAATCTTCTTTGATGATCCCTCTGAATTCCTAAAAGACATAAAGATGGACACATATTGCGCAGTATGTCTGGAAATGGGAATCAAGGTCGAGAAGAAAATAGTTCAACTCACTATTTCAAGAGCCATATAAGCCGGCTCTAAGCAAACAAGCATAGGATATATACAGTATGGCAACGATATAATCACCAACGTCACCAGCTTGTTTGTGGGATAGTCCGCTCCGCCAGTATGAAATCCAGGATGGTAATGGATAATGTTCGGTTTGCGAGCCAACTCTTATAAGGTTGATATCCCAAGGAAATAATGCACGTAGATAGATCCAATCCAATTAAAATATTTATTAAAATAAATGGAATGGAATGGCACTAACGCGTTTCGACTTTCAGTCTTTCTCAAAGTGCACTTTGAGAAAGACTGAAAGTCGAAACGCGTTAGTGCCATTCCATTCCATTTATTTTAATAAATATTTTAATTGGATTGGATCTATCTACGTGCATTATTTCCTTGGGATATCAACCTTATAAGAGTTGGCTCGCAAACCGAACATTATCCATTACCATCCTGGATTTCATACTGGCGGAGCGGACTATCCCACAAACAAGCTGGTGACGTTGGTGATTATATCGTTGCCATACTGTATATATCCTATGCTTGTTTGCTTAGAGCCGGCTTATATGGCTCTTGAAATAGTGAGTTGAACTATTTTCTTCTCGACCTTGATTCCCATTTCCAGACACACTGCGCAATATGTGTCCATCTTTATGTCTTTTAGGAATTCAGAGGGATCATCAAAGAAGATTTTGAATATATTTGTTCACATTGCGCGAGGACCTTTTCTTTTTTACTGCTATTTATTGTTATGTGGACATAGGAAGTGGATCCACATGGGACCTTGCAGCATTTTTTCATTTATATATATATATATATATATTTTTTTTTTTAGTTTTTGTGGTTTTGTCTGTCTGTTCTCTGCGATCTGCGCCCATTTTCTTCCTTTCTATAATTGTTCACATTATAATTGAAATGGGAGCAATATTGCTGCATTAACGAACCAAAAAAAAAGAAAAAATTTTTTTTTTTTTTTTTTTAAATATATTTTTATTTTTAATTTTAATATTTTTTAAAAAACTTTTTTCACAATAGTGTTTGGTATCGTTGGAACGGCCATGCTCTGGCCGATTCAACCATACCAAAATTTAACCCCTAGCTGCCACGGATCGGGAGATAGGGAGTTCATTGGAACTCCCTATCTCCACCGTTGGTGGCAGTTAGGGGTTAACTCTAGGACTGGCGTCATCGTGCTATGCACGATGACGCCAGTCCTCAGGGGGAGTTCCCGGAGGCTTGGCCAACATCCAAGATGTCGGCCATCTCCGGGAAAGGATCACGAACCGGCGCTTTTCAGCGCCGATTCGCGATCCAGCTCCCCAGGGGTTAATACCAGGCACCATTTGGAAGGGCAGGCTGTGCCCTTCCAAATGGTGCCTGGGTTAACCCCCGCAACGCCGCTGATCAGGAGGGAGAGAGGTCCGAAGGACCTCCCCCCCTCCCTTTCAGGCGCCTCCTCCGCACATGCGGGGGGGGCCTGAATTAGGTGTCATCGCGCTGCCGCGATGACACCTAATTTCATCGGCGGCGGTTCCGGATGCTGGGCTGACATCGAGGATGTCAGCTCGCACCGGGGGGGTCAGCGATCGGCTGGAACCCGGCCGAACGCTGACCCCAAAGGGAGGACGCGCTGAGCGCGTCCTTCGCACAGCAGGAGCCATGCGGAGGACGCGCTGAGCGCGTCCTCCGCATGGAAGTGGTTAAGGTACAGTGATGCTTTTTACACCGCTAGAAAGGGGAGAGTCTCCCCTTTTGAGCGGTGAATAGCATTAACTGTTTCGCTGCCGGATCGTGATTCGGCAAAAATTTGCACAGAATCGCGATTCAAACCTGGAGGGGGCTGACATCTTGGATGTCAGCCAAGCCTCCAGGTCCTCACCCCACCCACTGACAACCTCACCATATGTGTGAGGATGTCAGTGGGCTAGTTAACCCTCTAGCTGCCATGTGGAGATAGGGGGGGATCCTTTGGATCCCTTATCTCCCGATCTGTGGCAGCTATAGGGTCATATTTGACATCATCGGAAAGGCCTGATCATGACCAGGTTTGTAGTAAAAAATAAATTTTTAATAAATAAACAAATGAATATAAAGTAATAATAAAAAAATATAGTGAAAAAAATGTGTTAAATAGGACCTAGGCTGTCATCTAAAAATAATGAGCGTAAAACGGTCAGAATGACTCAGCAGTTAAGGGGTTTAAAAGCAAAAACAGGTAAAAATTGGGTATTTCTATTCTCGGGACAAAATTTTGAAACTATTTAGCCGGGGTCTTTTTTGATGGTTGTAGATTTTGGGCATTAAAATTACAAAAAAGTGTGTTTTTACCATTTTTTCATCATATTTCATATTTTTTTTGCAGTGAATTAGAAGATATGATGGAAATAATGGCATTTTTAGAAAGTCCATTTAATGTTGGGAAAAACGCTGTATAATTTGTGTGTGTTGCATGAACGAGTAAGAGGAAATTCTGATCTAAACACGAACAGCGCAGAAACGTAAAAACAGCAGCGGGCACTAAAGGACGCATTTGTGTAAAACCGCCCGGTCACTAAGGGGTTAAAAAATATATTTTTTTTTTATTACATCATAACACATGTTACACAATTTTATTTGTCAATAATTCACTGTGAGATGTACATTATATTGTCATTGCACTATATATTGCACATATATATGCTGGTAAGACTTTGACAGTGTCTGAATTGTTAAGATGCACCCGGATTCTTTTTTTTTTTTTTTCTATTTTCCATTTTAACAGTGTTTTTGAGGTTGTAAACACACATATTCTGACCTGCAGCACCTGCCTATATTGAGCGCGTCCTCCCACATTTCACATATTAAGACGAGCGCCACACTCACACTATTGCCTTGTATACATATAGTAATGATATATTATAAATCTGCCCAAAAAAATTATATATAATTTGTCTGGGTCGTTTAATAAAATGTGATTTCATATCGCGTTTAAACATGATGAGCTCAAAATGGTAAAGATGAGCTCAACACATGGGGGTGAAATGGCTCAGCAGTGAAAGTTTAAACCTGACGAACTGAATCACCGAAAATCAGGGCATTTCACTGGAGTTTCGATGCAGTTCGGTGTTCTGTGAATATAAGACATGACGCTCTTCTATGGGGCAATTTCAGCGCTGCCGAAAGCCACCAAATTGTACCATATTTTGCTCTCAGTTTGTCAGTATTTGGTGAATTGACAGCTTAGTGAAAGGATGAATTGGCCCGAAATTGCACCAAATGGAGAAATTCACTGTCTGGTTAAATCCAGGGCCAATACAGATATATTACATAATATTTCTATCGAAAATATTAATAAAGGTTACATTTTACTTTGTTCCTACCTGTTACATACTCCTATAGTAATTTTTTGTCCCCTTAAATAAAAAATGGTCAAGTGACTTGTGTTGGACCACTTACAATGGGTTAACCCATGTGGAATGTTCTCCTGATAGTGTGGAGATAATTGGATCTCTTATGGGGCTTCACTGGTGCTTCTTTATTGACAACTTAAACAAGACCATCATCTACACTTAATGTTAAAATTCCCATATGTCCTCTTTGCGATCCACATAGGTATAAAAAAGTGATGGCAACCTAGCCGCAAGAGGCAGCGTGTCTGGTATGTTTATGCGAGGGAGACAGGGACAGGACACATAGAGGTGTATTGAATCACTTATAAAATGAAATAATTCACTCTGTAGTTACTTGACACTCAAACAATGATAGAGACATTTTGGGAGCAAGAAAGACACAGAATCGAAAATTTCCCCACTCTCGTGCTCTCAGAAATACACTCAATTTCACGGTAAAGTGACATATTTTCCTATTGCTGGTTGTGTATGGACAGAGGATGTTGCCGAGGAGAGGATAATGAGGTTCTGTGGTGGAGGAGCAGTCAGTTGGGGTATGTACAGGTTATCATGGTCTGTGGATGTTTTTGTAGGGTTGTGTTAGATGGAGATCACTCCTTCATAGTCTACAATGACACACCTGGCAGTCATAGCTTCAGTCGTTGGATCAAACCATGTGAGTCAGTTCAGACAATGCTCCTGAAAGCTTTCCACGACTAGTCGGTGGCATAACATCTGGTGAATAGAGCGGTCGAATATCTACGACTGAGTTTCTAAAGCAAAGTTGCAAGTGGGTCTTTTGAGTCTCTGAGTTCCTAGTGGTCTCAGCAAGAAGACCTTCTCGTCCTGCCCTGTATATATACGTATCATTTTATACAAAGTAGATAAAGAGAACCACCATACCAAAGGTGGTTGGCAAATGTTGCGATACTAACACAACCCAACATATACTGGAGACACAGACTATAGAAGGTCCACAGGTTTCCTTGTGCGTTAGAAGACCCTGGTGAAAGGAGTGGACCCACTGTTTGTGTTTTGCCATCGACAAAGAAAAAGTCGAACAATGAGAAAGGCGTCTTTAACTGTAATCGTCTCACACCTCCTCTTAGTGGCTTGGGGACTCTCTGGACCATCAAAACAGGCCTGCGATCTGTCAACAAGCCGTATCACTGGAAATCTGAGCCGCCCCGGCGATCTCCTTATAGGAGGCTTGTTCCTTATTCATGTGAACACAACGTACAATGACTTAAGTTACAGAAGCCGGCCGGATCTCAAATGCTATTCGTAAGTTGAAATACGAGAGTTACTTTTCATGTTTGAATCGAAAGAATATAAAGTGCATTCCGAACGCATGACGACTGTGCACAAAAGATCACTCTGCGTGCATGCGTTTTTTTAATGTTCAGACATGTTGTGATTTTTCACCTAAGTGGGGAATTCTCGGGAATAAACAACCGAGTTACAAAGTGTGAACCAGAATTACAAGATTAAAGAAAAGTCCCAAATTCCCCCAAATAAGATGTTTTTATTGCACATGAATGCGCATATACTTTGTGTGATTGCGACGTTTTAGGTATTGTGAAGTCTGTAATGTTATGCTTCATCATTAGGTTGATGTTGGATGTTTGTGTTGGATGTTGTTGTATGTTTATGATCTTGTGTGTGTGCGATGCCGTGTTGTGTATTTTTGGGTTTGAGCTGTTGTTCAGTAATATTGTGTGTTTTTGCAATGTTGTTTAGTCACATTGTGTGTTCTGAGTTTTTGTGGTGATGTACAGTAATGTTGTGTGATGGGACTGTGCTTTTGTTCAGTAATATTGTGTATTGTTTCTTTTTGAGCTGTTGTTCAGTAATAGTGTGTGTTTTTGTGATGTTGTTTCGTTATATGGTGTGTTGTGAGTTGTTGTATTGTTGTTCAGTAATATTGTTTGTTGTGTGTTTCTTAGCTGTTAATCAGTAATGTTCTGTGTTGCACATTTTGAGGTTTTGTGTAATAATGTTGAATGTTGTGCATGTTGTGCGACTGGATACATACCCAAACTCTGGAAGTGGCAACACCACTTTGGTATCCGACTACCGTCCAATCTCACTGCTCCCTGTAATGTCAAAAAAAATTGGAAAAATGTGTCTACACTCAATTACGTGATTATTATCAATCCTCAAACTATTTAACCCCAGATCAATCTGGCTTTCGTCCAAATCATTCAACTACAAACGCCCTTTTAAAAGTCTGCAATGATATCCAGGCTGGCATGGAACAAGGAAACCTAACTGGAGCATCTTCCTTGATTTCTCCAAGGCCTTTGACACAGTAGACCATGGCATCCTATTACAAAAACTTAAAAACTCTGGTATTGGTGATAGTACGCTAACCTGGTTTCAATCATATGTGTCTGATCGGTCGCAATATGTGTCCATTTCTGACAGCCCCTCCCTCCCCCTCCCAGTCACTTGCGGTGTACCCCAAGGCTCAATACTCAGCCCCCTGCTATTCACAATATTCATAAATGATCTGCCCATTGTCTGCAAAGCTTCAACTGTACACATGTACGCAGACGACACTGTAATCTATACCAGCAAACCAAATCTCCCGCAGCTGGAGACCGTGCTGCAAGAACAATTCACAGAGGTAGAAAAGTCAATTAAAAGATAAACTATAACTAAATACTGACACAACTGTCACAATGCTCTTTGGAACAGCACCTAAACTACACAAATTACAAACTCCCCATCTATGTGTCAGGACAAGATCAAATGGCACACTGACCACTGTCACTTCTCTCAAATATCTAGGTATGTGGTTAGACCCGAATCTATCCTTTGGCCCCCACATCGAAAAACTCTCATCTAAACTTTACCCCAAACTAGGTGCTCTGTACAGAAACAAATCCTGCCTGAGCCCCGCGGTAAGAAAGCAGATTGTACAACAAATGCTTATGCCGGCTATTGAATACGGAGATGTAGTGTATGCAGCCGCCCGCAAACACATCTTCAGAAACTTACTACGTTGTATAACTCATTCTGCCGCTTTGTGCTACAAAGTAACTACATGACCCACCATTGTGACATGTTAAAAGAGCTAAACTGGCTGTCAATTAACAGCAAAAAGGTGAAAATCGGCGCAGGTCAAATTCTGAATAGGCATATATGAAACAACCAGTGGCAGCAAGGTCCCGTATATACTCACTCCCAAAGTATACACAAGGCAATACAGTGATAAGCAAAAAATAGTCCTCGCGCATACACAATTGTACAAGAATTTTTCTTTGGGTTTCCGTGTGTCCTAAAATATAGAAAGCGAGACATACATTGTGCAGTATGTCCTAGACTTAATGACACACACAAAGTGATCATCTTCACACTCGCATTTTCATGAGCCATATAAAGCCGGCTCTAGACTGTAACTGCATCAATATATATATACCGCTGGTAGGAATCCTCACCACCACCGCCAAATCAGTGGCTCCTTCCCAGTATCAATATCAGACTTGTGCAGAGCTCCAAGGGGGAGGAGAATAAAGAAGTCAACCTCCTCACATCGAGTCAGCAAGTGTATATTTAGTAAAACAATGAACCATGAATAAAATATGAAGCACTGACGCGCAGAGGCGTAACTAGAAACCTCAGGGCCCCGGTGCAAGAATCCATAAAGGGCCCTCCTCGTCAGCTGTGGGGAGGGGCCGAGGTAGGCCATTGAAGTCAGCGAGGCATACCAGTATGCCCCGCTCCTTCAAGATCCACCCTCTGCACGGGCCCCAGATATCAGACCCCCAGATTTCAGACCCCCAGATATCGGACCCCCAGATATCGGACCCCCAGATATCAGACCCCAGTAATTAGCCAGCCAGGATCAGACCTCAGTAATTAGCCAGTCAGGGTTTGATCCCAGCCAGCCAGGGTTTGATCCCACACACTGCCAATCAAATGGGAGACCAGGTGCCTGACCCCTCGCCGGCATATTGTTTTTTTCTCCTTCTTTGCAGCAAACACAGGAAACACAGGACCACTGTGTTAAACTGTCTCCGCACCCATAAACTGTTTGCTAAGATCGAGAAGTGTGTCTTTGAGGCAAACAGGATCAACTTTTTGGGATTTGAACTAACTCCTGGATGTGTGGCAATGGACAAAAAGAAGGTGGAAGCTATACAGACATGGCCGGTACCAACCGACAAGAGAGCGGTACAACGACTGATCGGATTTGCTAACTTCTACAGACGGTTTATCCGCAATTTCTCTACGTTCATTACTCCTCTTACCATCTTAACCCTTTCGCTGCTGAGGTTTTTCACACCTCTGTGCTGAGGTCATTTTTACCGGTTTCGCTCATTATGTTTAAACGCGTTTTGAAGCCTTATTTTAATATATGACCCAGACATATTATATATCGTTCTTTCCGGCAGACTCGCCAGATTCATAATATGTCATTATTATATGTATACGTTATGTCCTGTCTGTATATTATAACAAAAAATGCAATAAAATTCAAATTTTCAATCATTTACAATGTGTAAAGTGGGATTTTCACATTTTAACATGCGATCGTTTGCGGTTATATTTTCTATGGGGTGCGCTTGTTAAAAAAATTAGAAATGGGGACTCGTTACATTTTTTTTGGGGAAAATTTCGCTATTTTTAACAATCGCACCGCATACAAAAATCATTAGTGCAGCATCATTGTTCACATTATAATTGAAATGGGAACAATATTGCTGCATTAACAAAACAAAAACAACAAAAAAAACTTGTTTATTTTTTTAAAATATTTTTACATGTTCAAGTTTGGTATCGTTGAAAAGGCCATGCTCTGGCCGATCCAACCATATCAAACATTAACCCAAAGCTGCCATGGATCGGGAGTGTAATGTTTGGGGCTTCCAGCCCTACCTGTGTGCTTGAGGACAGCAAGTCTGATGCTGCTCGCTGACCACTGCCCGGTTTAAATGGAGACAGGCAGGGAGGTGATTGCATGAGGTGTGGCTTGAGTGGGGGGCGTGGTCTGGTGAAGGTCTTTAAAAACCCTCAGTATAGTTTCAGAAGTTGCCAGATCGTGGTTATCCATACCTGAGCTCCTTGTACCTGACTGCTAAATTGATTTAACCTGTTATTGACCTCTGCTTGTGTTCTGACCATTCTGCCTTCTGTTGCCCTAGACTATTTTCTTGTACTACGCTACTGCTCTGATACCGACCCGGCTATTCCATTTGACCATTCTGAACTCTGTATTCCTGATTCTGGCTCGGCTGACTCCTCTCCGTATTGTTAACCCTTTTCTGTCTAGCTAGTTTACCTGGCCAATTCTAAGGACCAGACAGATAGGGATCATTCACAGCTACACTGTTGGTAGCTTCTGAGTTTTGTGGAGTGTTGGGGGTTAAGTACTGCGTGGTGGGATCCGGGAACCATGACAGGGAGTTCATTGGAACCCCCTATCTCCATCATTGCTGGCAGCTAGGGGTTAACTCCAGGACTGGTGTCATCGTGCTATGCACGATGACGCCAGTCCTCAGGGGGAGTTCCCGGAGGCTTGGCTGACATCCAAGATGTCGGCCAGCTCTGGGAAAGGATCACTATCTGGCGCTTTTCAGCGCCGAATCGTGATCCGGCTCCCTAGGGGTTAATGACAGCCACCTTTTGGAAGGGCAGGCTGTGCCCTTCCAAACGGTGCCTGGCTTAACCCAGTGCACCTTGGCGAATGGGAGGGAGAGAGGTCCGAAGGACCCACCCCCTTTCAGGCGCCTCCTCCGCACACGCGGGGGCGCCTGAATTAGATGTCATCGCGCCGCCACAATGACATCTAATGGCCCTGCCGGGGTCCCCGAGTGCTGGGCTGACATCGAGGATGTCAGCCGCGCTGGGGGCACAGCGATCGTCCTCCACAGTGAAATGGTTAACAAGAAAAGCCATTAGATTCCAGTGGACACCAGCAGCACAAGAGGCTTTTAAGCTACTTAAACAGGTTTGTTCCGCACCTATCCTCTCCATCCCTGATCCTTCATTACCCTATGTCTTGGAGGTTGATGCATCGGAGACTGGACTGGGAGCAGTCCTGTCCCAGAGAAAACCTCTCGCTGCAACTCTTCATCCAGTAGCATATTATTCGAAAAAATTAACACCCGCAGAAGCAAAATATGGTATTGTGACAGAGAATTGTTGGCAATCAAAAAGCTCTGGAGGAATGGCGTCACCTACTAGAGGGTACCCAACATCCCTTCACTGTACTAACAGATCATAAGAACTTGGAATATCTTCGTACTGCGAGACGTTTTAACCCCAGGCAAGCCCGATGGTCCTTATTTTTCTCTCGATTTGATTTTCACGTGACGTATCGTCCAGGAACTCAGAACGGTAAGGCAGACGCCCTGTCTCTTCTATCATCAAGAGTTCAACAAGAGACGTCAGAAGAAACAATCCTGCAGTCGCAACAGTTCGTTGGAGTTACCACTACCTTAATGCAACAAATACGAGCACATACTGCCTCTCATCCTCAGACCCAAAGGTCACCATCGTCCTCGGGTCAACAACGTATTTTTGTCCCTCAAGAGGATCGTTTGACAGTCCTACAGACTTTCCATGATCTTCCCAGCTGTGGCCATCCTGGAGAACGAAAGACCAAAGAACTGATCACCCAATTCTTCTAGTGGCCTTATCTTTCTCGTGATGTAAAACGATATGTTGCTTCCTGTTTAGTTTGTGCTCGTATGAAAGTTTCTCACACTAAGCCCACAGGTCTCCTACAACCTCTTCCGGTCCCCGAGAACCCCTGGTCTCATGTTACAGTAGATTTCATAGTAGATCTACCACCTTCACAGGGTTTCTCTACCATCATGGTTACGGTGGATCGTTTAACGAAGATGGCCCATTTCATCCCTGTTTCTGGCCTTCCCACAGAAGCTCAGACCGCCTCTCTTATTCTCCAGGGGATTTTTCGTCTTCACGGGGTACCCGAATCGATCATGTCCGATAGGGGTGTACAATTCACTTCTAAGTTTTGGAAACACTTTTGTCGCGCATTAGGGATACAGGTTGATCTCTCCACGGCACACCACCCACACACAAATGGGCAGACAGAGAGGGTTAACCTGTCCCTGGAGACCTATCTTCGTTGTTATACGACATACCTCCAGGATGACTGGGCTGATCTATTGGGCACCGCGGAATTTTCATATAAACGCTCGCCTTCACGATTCCATTCAGTATTCACTGTTTTTTATGTTGTATGGGTATCATCCGTCCCCTCTACCCAATTTGCCCTCTGGCACACCTGTTCCTAGCATTACCGACTGGCTTCAGACGTTGCAATGCTGTCGCTCTGTGTCACGAGATAGCCTCCTGGCAGCCCAGGCTACGTACAAAGCATATGCCGACCATCACCGCTCTGCCTCCCCTGTATATCAAGTCAGACAGAGGGTATGGCTTTTGACTCGCTTTTTGCATCTTTCCTGTCCCACTCGAAAACTCGGCCCTCGTTTTATTGGTCCCTTTGTTGTCGCTGCTCTGGTTGGTCCGGTCGCCGTACGTCTTCATTTGCCTCAACTTTATTGGTTTCATCCTGTGGTGCATGTGTCCCTTTTGAAACCAGTTCGCCCCAATCCCTTTCTGGGTCGCTTGTTGCTTCCTCCTCCTCCGGTGTTGGTTGCCGGGTCCCGTGAGTTTGAGGTGGCTCGCCTTCTGGACTCTCGTTGGCATCGGGGTGTCCTTCAGTATCTTGTTGAGTGGAGGGGTTACGGCCCTGAGGACCGCCCCTGGGAACCTGCTGATGGGATCCGTGCTCCCGATCGAGTCTGCGAGTACCACTTCGCTCATCCGGGGCGCCCCGGTCTTTTGAGTGTCCGGAGGACCCGCTTTCTGGGGGGGTTCTGTCAGGGCCAATGGCCCGTCGGCGCCTGGTGCGGCTGCCTCCCCGGGTTCCTGGCATTTTCGCCCGGGTCCCGGTGAGGCAGTCTGCGTGGGTGTCCGGCGGTGGCGTGTGGGCCAGGGCCTTACCTCCTCATGGTGCTCCAGGTCCCGGGTGGCTCGGGTGCTGGCTCCTTCACGGGCGGCACCGCCGCCGAGCAGTGGCCTCCACGACAGCGCTAGACTTCAGGCCTTGCCTAGGTCTCTGACAGGGTGGGCGCACGTGGTTGGGCTCCAACAAGATGGCGCCCGGGGCGTGGCGCTCATTGATGACATCATGGGGTCCCGATTGGTCCAGAGGGAGAT
The DNA here is from genome assembly GCA_009667805.1 of Leptobrachium leishanense. Taxonomy (NCBI): domain Eukaryota; kingdom Metazoa; phylum Chordata; class Amphibia; order Anura; family Megophryidae; genus Leptobrachium; species Leptobrachium leishanense. The sequence continues at coordinate 69,874 of RXON01005163.1, forward strand.
ACAGGGTTTAAAAGGACAGAATGCCATTATAGCCTCGCTCCAGTATTGAGATAGTACTCCTTTCTCTTAGCTCTGATTCCTAGCAGCATTACCTGTGTTTGACCCAAGTTTGTGACCTAAACCTCTGTTTCCTGCCTGATTCCTTCTTGCTCCTTGCCTTAATACGACGTCCCTTGAGTTATTCACCATCATCTGAGGGGCAACCTGAGAGTACCTCTTTTTTAGGTGGGTACCTTACCCTCTTTGGTCTCTTCTGGTCTCCTGGGTGGATGCAGGTAGTAGGTTAGACACAGGGGTCCCTATGTCATATACCCTCTGGCTATTTGGATGAGTATATCACTCTCGATGTCGAGGCATCCCTGCAATATACTCAGAGCAGCTGGAAGCGATCCGGTCGCTTCCAGCGCTCTGTAGATGTGTGGGGCACCGATCGCTCCCGGGGAGCGATCACAAGGGGCCCCGGCACTTCTGACCGCCACTGCACGGATGCCTGGACTCCCAGGCAGCCTGCAATGGCGTTTGAGCTGCTGGAAGGGATTTGATCGCTTCCAGCACTCAAAAGACCGCAGGACCTACCATGTACGTCAGCGGGTCTGAAAGAGACCCGTAGCTGTGACGTACATGGTACGTCCGCGGTCCTTAAGGGGGTTTATTATTTTTACAACAAACCTGGTCATGTTTGGTATCATTGGAAATGCAATGATCAGGCCTTTCCAACATAATGTAACATAATGACTATTTCCTACATATTTATTTTCTGTTAATCTGTATATTTGTGTTTTTTTTGTTATTTTTATATCTTGCATTTTATTACTTTGTATTTCTGTAACAACTATAACATTTTAATGTTCTTGAACCCAGGACGTACTTGAAAATGAGAGAAATCTCAATGTATCCTTCCTGGTAAAATCCTTTATAAATTAATAAATAAATATAAAGATCCTTTGGATCCCCCTATCTTCACCTGGCAGCTAGGAGGTTAACTATCCCTCTGACATCTTCACACATATGGTATATTTTTTTTTTTTTTAAATTTAAAAGTTTTTTTTATTTTAATTTTTTCCGGTACAACTTACATAACATTGCAGGAAATGAATGTCAACTTTGGCAAATCAGCATATGTTATGAACAACAGAGTTAACATACTTAATCATTAAAGGTAATGAAATGTTAACGAAATAATTTTTTTAAAAAAAACAAAACAATGAGCAAAGCAAAAAGGATAGCAGAAAAAGAAAGAAAGGGAAGGAGGGAAGAGAGAGAGGGAAGAGAGAGGAGAAAAAAAAAAAAAAAGGGGGGGAAAGGGGGGGGGGTAACGAGATGCAAGAAAAAGAGAAATTTCCAACCTTTTCCACCTTGAAAACGAATAGATGGCAAATACTGCAAACTTTTAAGAGAAATAATTAGCAGTGTTTTTGTCTTGAAGCATCCAAGTCTTTCATAAATTTTTAACAGAACGTGTGCCTATAATCTAGCTTGTGCAAGATAATTTATATGCATCCCATATGAACCAAAAGTTTCTCTTATTTGGATTCGACCCTGCCACCCTCCTGGATATACTATCTAGTAAGTGAAAATCATCGAGACGTGATGTAATAGCTGATATAGGAGGAATCTCTTCTGATTTCCATTTCGCCGCTACCAGAAGGGAGGCTATCGACAGTATGTGTGCCAGCATCTGTTTCTGATGTCTGAATAAGGTTGTGGGAAACATTTGTATGAGCAAGATCTCTGGGAGGGGATCTACAGTACTACCTACGATCCTTGAGCTCAGAAGCGCCACTTCCCTCCACCATGCCTCTATCTTGGGGCACGTCCACCATATGTGGAAGTATGAGCCCCTCTCCTTTCCACACCTCCAGCACGTTGGCGGTACTCCCTTTGTTATATGGCTTTCTCTATCTGGTGTCAAGTACCACCTGTACAGCAGTTTCTTTCTGGCCTCCCCCAGTGTAGCACAACGAAACTTCCCTGTATCGTCCTCAAAACTTTTCGCCCACACCTCTGCCTGAAAACCTCGTCCCACGTCCCCTTCCCATGCCATCTGGAACTTCCACCGTTTAAGCCGAGGGGTCTGAATTAGATTGTCGTAGCATAATGAAATCAGTCCGTGCCTGTCCGTTGTCTGTGTGCATTTGTCTTCAAATGGGGATAAAAGTGTCGTGGGTGATGGGATCTTGCCCCCCATGCCCCATAGCGCAAGGTAGGATTGCAATCTTTTATATGGAAACCAAAGGGTAGGTGGGAGTGAGAACTTAGAAGTTAATTGGGGAAGCTGAGCAGCCCCTCTTGTGAGAACAGTTGGTAAACCCGGGTCACATTGCACGTTACCCAGGGGTTGAGTTAAAGTCTGCCAATAATATTTTAAACGCCGAGATCGGTGTAGCCATTGGGAGGGGATGAAATATGGTCAGTTTAGACTTGTTAGCGTCCCATATTTTAAGTAGCAGATTGGCGAGGGGGAAAGTGAGCGGCAGATGCGGACGCAAACTCTTGTTGAGCCAGAGTATGGCTCCCGGATCGAACGGGAGAAAAGAGTTTGACATTAGCCTGGCCCATTGTGGTCCTATTTTGCCCTGGAAAATTTGGTGAGTGTGCGATAGCAGTGATGCCGTATAATAAAGGTTCAGATCTGGTACCCCCATTCCTCCACTTTTCCGTGGTTGATGCAGCAATGCTAAACTCACCCTCGGCCTTTTCCCTCTCCATATAAATCTCGTGAGCACCCTCTGAAGGGCCTGGAGGTAGCCCCTAGGGAGCCGCACAGGCACAGCTCTGAAAAGGTAAAGAATTTTTGGAAGCAAAGACATTTTAACTGTTGCCATGCGTCCCACCCAGGACACCTCCATACCCGACCATTTATGGCATAGGCGGCTTATTTCCATGGTTAGTGGTTTGTAATTATACTGGAATAACTCCGTTTGCGAGAAGGATATCTGTATCCCTAAATATTTAAGATGAGAGGTTCTCCACTCGTAGGGGAATAGATTGCGCAGGGGCGTAATGACCTCCCTTGGTATCAAATATGGCAGCGCTTGTGATTTTTTAACATTTATCCTGTGGAAAGATACTCTGCTATATTCCTCTAGGACCTTATGTAAGGCGGGAAGAGATGTAGCCGGGTCTGTCAGCATTAATAGTATGTCGTCTGCAAACAGACTCAGTTTACATTGTGTGGGGCCTACGTCCACTCCCCTAATCTCTGGGGACTGGCGGATGGCCTGAGCCAACGGCTCTAGCACAAGTGCGTACAGTAGGGGTGATAGAGGACACCCCTGTCTCGTACCATTGGATATGGCGATGTCCCTGGAGCCAAAACCGGCTTGTATTATTTTGGCCCGGGGAAGAGTGTATAATGAAAATATTGCAGTTATGAACGGGAGGGGAAATTAAATTTCATGAGTACGTGTCTGAGGAAGAGCCAATTGACCCGGTCAAAGGCCTTCTCGGCGTCTAAGGACAATATTAGCATCGGTTGTTTCTGTCTAGTGACCTGTTCCATTAATGTTAGTGTCTTCATGGTATTGTCTGGCCCCTGTCTACCTTTTATGAAGCCCACCTGGTCATCTGCGACCAGGAGTGGCACAATCTTCGACATTCTGTTTGCAAGTATTTTGGCATAGAGTTTAGTGTCCACGTTTAATAAAGATATCGGTCTGTATTGAGAGCACAACTGAGATGGAGAGGTAGTCTTGGGTAACGTTATTATGTGTGCGTTAAGCCAGTCACCCGGCGGATGGCCGTTTGTAAATATGTCCTGGTAAACTGAGAGCAGGTGTGGGTTCAATGTGTCCGCGAAGCTTTTATAATATTTAGCGGTGAAACCGTCGGGTCCTGGGGCCTTCCCCTCTGGAAGAGACCGTAGTGCCGATAATAACTCCGTTGGTGTTATAGGTGTAGTTAAGCTGTCGCCCAATCTGCTGTTAATGAGGGGAGATGCAGATTCTGCAAGTACGGTACAATGTCAGGAAGGGTTGGGGAATGTGTACTCACGTCTCCCCCTAGATTATATAGTGCCTCGTAATAGTCTGCAAAACATCCTGCTATATGCCGCGGTTGATAGTGTATATTACCGTTCGCATCCATTATCTGTGGGATTCTGGAGTGGCTGGCCCTCGCCTTTAATTTATTAGCTAACATTTTGCTTGCCTTATTACTATAAATATAACATTTAGCCTTTAGCCGTCTAGTGGCCCAGGCGTAATCCCTTTTGTCCATGTCAATTAGTTGATTGCGTAAATCCGTCACTTTGGTCAAAGAGTCCCTAGTTTGCAGTTGTTTATGAGAAACATCTGCCTCGTCGATGTCTTTCAGTAGCGTCAGCCTCTGTTCTGTGTGTTGTCTCTTCAGTCTAGACCCCCATTTAATCAAAATCCCCCGTATCACAGCCTTATGCGCTTGCCAAACCGTTCCCACTGGTACCTCTGCGGACCCGTTCCCATTAAAATAATTAATCAAGGCCTGACCTATTTCCTCCCGCACCTCCACCCGAGCCAAAAGTGATTCGTTTAGCCGCCACGGAGCCCTCCCGCAAGCATCGTAACAATCAGATATCTCAATAGTGACTGGGGCGTGGTCCGACCACGATACGGTACCTATCGAGCAGTCCCGGATTTGGTTCAATGTTTCACCTTTCACCAATATGTAGTCTATCCTGGAATAAACTTTGTGCGCCATGGAGAAGAAGGTGTGGTCCACCTCTCCCGGGTGAAGCAGTCTCCAGACGTCAAAAAGGTGGTGTCCTGCTAGTACAGCTTTATTTTGCAGTCCCTCCGTTCTCTGTCTCTTAGATGCCCGCGTAGGGATGTCCATGGTTAAATTTAGGTCTCCACAGACAATTTGTGTGCCCGATGAAATACCTGCCAGTCGAGTCAGTACCTTTCCCAGGAACGGGCGTTGTGATTCATTAGGGCAATAAATGTTTGCGAAAGTGTAGACGCTGTGGTTGAGGGAGCAAACCAGTAAGAGGAATCTGCCATTCGGATCCACCACCCTACGATGGAGTTGAAACGCCACTCTCTTGTGGATCAGGATCGACACTCCTCTGGATTTCGTTGGTGACATAGCATGAAGTTGAGTGGAATATTGTGGTAGGTACAGTCGCGGATGTGCCTGTCTCTTAAAATGTGTCTCTTGCAAGCAGACAACATCAGGTGAGGCCGATTTGAGATCTGCATATAACGAATGCCTCTTATGTGGGATGTTCAGCCCCTTAGTATTCATTGAGAACACTTTCAGTGTGGAATGACCCGCCATGTGTTTGCCTGTCGAACTTTAAGCTGCATTTTCTCGATGCTCGCCAACCGGGCGATGTCTGGAATGAAGAAGAGGACAAGGACGTTTCCCCCGACAAAAAAGGAAAAAAGAGAAAATTTCAAACAAACCAAACAGGAAAAAAGAAAATATATAAAAAAGGTAAAAAAAAGAAAAAAATGGAGAGCGCTCATTACTCCCTCCATGTTCAGCGTGAACAGCCTCCTTGAGCTGTGTTCTCCTAACAGCTCGCCCCAAGGCCTTGGGGGGAGGGTGGAAGGTCGGATCCTGGCTCAAGGCAGGTGTCAGAGCCTCCAGGAAGACGCCGCCCCCACCTCGATTTATGTATCCGTCGCGACACCGGGCCCAAGGTTACATCTGTGTTGTATGAAACGGCCTCGTCCAGGACAAATCTCAAGTCCTTCAATCTCTTATCATTTCATGGTGTTGACTCTATGCCACTCTGGGGAGACTTTCGATGGCGACGATGTGGCCTGTCTCGGCGGAGTGTATTCATCCAAGAGAGCCCACTCCTTCAGTGTCTGAAGACCTGTCAAGGGATCCATAATCACGTGTATTTTCCCTGTCTCCATACCAGAATTTTGTCGGGTATCCCCACCGGTATTGAATCTCATGATTCCTGAGAATTTTGGTGATCGGAGTAAATTCACGCCGCTTAGCCATTGTGGCTGCGGACAGATCTGGAAAGAACAGAATGTCCGAAAACGGTGCCGGAAGAGACCCCTGTCTCCGGGCCTCCGCTAACAATTTTTCCTTCACTTGAAAGAAGTGCACTCTCACTAGGATGTCCCGGGCCACCGAGGGGGCTAGATTTTTAGGTTTGGGCACCCTGTGTGCTCTATCCAGCTGCATGTCTGTCTCCGAGGTCTCTGGGAGCAGTGTTTGGAAGAGCCGGTGGAGATATTCCCGAATGCCGTCAGGTTTCACCGTTTCGGGGACCCCTCTTATCCTTATATTATTTTGCCGAGAGCGATCCTCTAGGTCCGCCAGTTTAGCCCCTTGCTTCTCGTGGGATGCTTTGAGATCTTTAAATGCTTCAACCAGTTCATTGTGCGCCAAACACAGATCATCAGTTTTGGTCTCTAGTTGATCCGTTCGGTCACCCAGGTCCCTGATATCTTTATGGAGATCTGCCACTATGTTTTTAAAGTCATTTTGCAGTGTATCCCTCAATTCTCCCAACATTGCTCTGATCTGGGTTTCTGACGCTGGAGTGGAACCTGAGGGAAGCATTTGCATACCTTCATCAGAGCCGTCCATGGAACTCGGCGAGTGCGCTTCCCGGGAGCCGCCATCTTGAATGGTTAGGGCCTTCACTTTTCGGACCGATCCCGGGCCGTCCTGACCTCTGGACCCTTTCGGTGGGGCCATATTTCGCTCCCCCAGTCTTCCGGCGCCTCGTGTGCCCGAAATCGCGGGGATTCGCCGCTTTTAAAATGCCACTGTAGGTGGTTTAAACCGGCGCGTCCCTGGAGCTCCTCTCACATGCGACTGCTCCTCATGGCGGCCAGACACGCCCCCCCCATATGGTATATTTTCAAAAATATAAAAGGTTTTTGTAAAAATACAATAAATGGCCTTTAAAAAATAATTAAAAATATATTGCATTTATTACATTAAAATCTATTAGAGTCGCCTGTTTAAATCTGTGGTATTGAAATCACCGTAATCGGGTCATTTTGACGCAACTTCGGTGCAATTCAGCATTCTGTGAATAGACAAATCATTAGTTCTCTACGCCATGCTGCGACCAAATGCCGCCGAATTGCAGCCAATTGTGGCTGCGCTGTATTACATTGTCAATTCGCCTGTTTGGTGAAAATACATTTCTGTGATAATAGACGAATTGCTCAGAGGTTGCGGATACAGAGAATTACACCGTTGGGTGGAATTCGTTGACAAATTCAGAGCTTAGTGAATAACCCTCACAGTGTTTCCACCAGAAGCCCCCAATGGGCCTTTGTCCAAGCTCTACCCTAACGTGATGTAAGTAACTGTAGGGTTTCTGTTATTTTTGTTCATCCTTTTAGTTTCTATTCGTTTGTTAGTGTAAATAATCCGGTACCGTCTCTTTTTATTTTCTGCATGAACAGGGACCACTTTTCCTGTCATAGGACTCTATCACCTCCTTCACGCTAACACTAGCGTCATCGTTAGCTTAATGGAGGTCATAACGCTGGGCCCACCTCGCCTTCGAATCGCTAACGGGTTAAAAAACCCATTAGTGCACCTTAACCCTTTCGCTGCTGAGGCTTTTCCCACCCCTATGCTGAGGTCATTTTTACCTGTTTTGCGCATCATGTTTAAACGTGTTTTGAAGGCTTATTTTAGTATATGACCCAGACATATTATATATCGTTCTTTCCGTCAGACTCGGTAGATTCATAATATGTCATTATTATATGTATACGTTATGTCATGTCTGTATATTATAACAAAAAATGCAATAAAATATGTATTTTCAATAATTTACAATGTGTAAAGTGTTTTTTTCCACATTTTAACATGCGAGAAATTGCGGTTATATTTTGTATGGGGTGCGCTTGTTAAAAAAATTAGAGATGGGGTCTCGTTACATTTTTTTTTGGGGAAAATGACACTATTTTTAACAAACGCACCGCATACAAAAATCGTTAGTGCAGCATCATTGTTCACATTATAATTGAAATGGGAACAATATTGCTGCATTAACAAACCCAAAAAAAAAAAAAAAGTGTTTAATTTTTTTTTTAATTTTTTTTTTTTTTTTTTTTTACAAAATTTTTCACTGTAGTGTTTGGTATCGTTGGAACGGCCATGCTCTGGCCTATCCAACGATACAAAATTTAACCCCTAACTGCCACGGATCGGGAGATAGGGAGTTCATTGGAACTCCCTATCTCCACAGTTGGTGGCAGTTAGGGGTTAAGTCTAGGACTGGCGTCATCGTGCTACGCACGATGACGCCAGTCCTCTGGGGGAGTTCCCGGAGGCTTGGCCGACATCCAAGATGTCGGCCAGCTCCGGGAAAGGATCGCGAACCGCGCTTTTCAGCGCCGATTCGCGATCCAGCTCCCCAGGGGTTAATGCCAGGCATCATTTGGAAGGGCAGGCTGTGCCCTTCCAAATGATGCCTGGGTTAACCCCCTGTGCGCCGCCGATCAGGAGGGAGAGAGGTCCGAAGGACCTCCCCCCCCTCCCTTTCAGGCGCCTCCTCCGCACATGCGGGGGGGGCGCCTGAATTAGGTGTCATCGCGCCCCCGCGATGACACCTAATGCTGGCGGCTGCTGGTCCGGATGCGCGCTGACATCCAGGATGTCAGCCCGCACCGGAGGGGCCAGCGATCGGCCGGAACCCGGCCGAACGCTGACCCCAATGTGAGGACGCGCTCAGCGCGTCCTCAGCACACCAGCGGGAATGCTGAGGACGCGCTCAGCGCGTCCTTAGCATTCAAGTGGTTAAATTGCGATTGGTAGCACAAGTTTACTGTACTTTGTGCTCCCTATACCTAACATTTGGAGCGCAAAGTGAAAGCACAGGGTAACTGACGTTGGGATCACTCGGTCGTAACGCTAGTAACTAAGAGCTGGCGCTAACGAAAAGATACCACCAGCTCAGAGGTGCCAGTAACGGATTGCGTTGCTGCAGAATCGATTACCTGCAGCTCAAAATCCCCCCAAAAAAATCACATTCTTACTTGCGGCGAGAACGGTGGACTGATCCGCTGATGCCGGGAGCAGAGGGAGACTGGGGGAAGAAAGTCCCCTGTCTCCCTCCGCGATCATTCCGTCAACCAGCAGGATCTCGCGAGAGGCGAGATCCTGCCGGTCATGTGACCCGGCAACACGATCCTCCATGGAGTCGTATGGGTGCCATGGAGGGGATGCAGGGAAGAGAGCTGCAGTGCTGCCCCCCGCATCCTCGAGCTCAGCAATCGCTATGGGGCAGGCTGCCAAACTTGGCACCTGCCCCGTGATCTGCTGGGTAAACCGTAACGCAAGGGGGAGGTTAGTGAAGTATAAGTTCTTCCCTGTGCCTCCCGGTTTTAGCTCAGGGCACGCGATAGTGCCCATAGTGTATATCCTGTTATTGAGCTCTGCGTTTGTCTGATATCAGAATCATACTTACTCTAAGAGACGTATTTCCTAATATTCTTGTGCCCTTGCAATTTCCCGGACGATCTACTAAATATGGTTTGGTGGGGGTCAGACTGCTAAACCGTGTTTACATTGGTTTGATTTAATTTAACAGGGCGTTCCAAGTCATCATTATTCCCTTCGACTTGGTGGTGGCATCTAAAATATTGTGGTTGGTGATAATCATAATTTTTGGGATTAGGGATTTTTAATGTTTTCACCCACTGAGCCAAGTCTGTCCGTAGTGGTCTGGCCCATGACTGCTTGTCTCTCTTTAATGGAGAAGTGCTCAATAAATCAAAAGCTCCAAAGTTGTCACATGAATTTGATAGAGATTGAGAAGTAGGATTTGGCTCCTAACTAGGGATGAGCTGTTCGGTTCAGACGGTTGGGAGTTCGCCCCGAACTTAGCCTGTTCGATTAGATCGTGAACACCGAACATTTCCGGGTGTTCGTCGCATGTTCGACCACAATGCATCACAATGGACCACAATGCATTTTTCCCACTGGCCTGAAGCTCGTAATTGGCTACAGCCTTGCACCTGACCACAGGTCTGGTGCAAAACAGGTTCAACAGTATGGGCAAATTTTGCCCAATCATGGGCACAGAGCTAAGTCCCGCAGCACACTATATAACGTTTCCACGCATAGCTACAGCACGCATTTTGAGAGGAGATTTCAGAGGAGATAGTCGTGTGTTGTTACTGCCGGTCTGCCACGCTACTGGGGTGGTCTGGGGGGTCTCATTTCTACCAAATATCAGGGAATTTAGGTGATGTGTGTCTTGTCACTGTGCCAGCAAGTTTTTTTGGGGTTTACAAATTTCTTTAAAACATTTGTGAATTGAGGTGATCTGTGTCTTGTCACTGTGACGGTGGGCCTGACCTGACATGGCACAAAAGGAGTGTGAGCTACTTGAGCAGTTAACAGACATGACCCATGGATGTATAAACAAAACAAGGGATTTATTTACAACAGTAATATATACAGCAAGGAACCAGAACACCACAATGAAACAAAAGACCTGAGCACTAGAATCAAACCATAGACCTGAACTAAATATACAATAGATAAACAGTTGAATAACCAAGGACCTGGAAAACTATAGGCAGAAAGACATGAGAACTAAACACTAGAGTAACATGAGTAAAAACATAAACCTGTTTAAACCTAGAGAATAAACATGAAATGCAAACATAAATACAAAACAGGAACCATATCAACAAAACAGTATAAATAACCAAGGACCTGGGAGATATTAAACAGATGTAAACACAGAACTGGCGGAGGAGTAAACCCAAAACCTGAAAGTAAAATAATAAAGGGTAACTTGAACACATACAGGAGAACCTGAGTAACAGATCCCTACCAGAACTGCAAAATATGTGAATAAGGATCAAGGAGATCAAGGCTTGGAACAAAGCAGACTGAAACATCAGAATGAGGCAGCGCCCTTCTTAGGGCGATGCCTGCCTATATAGGCCATGACTAAATGAGAACAATCAGTCCAGGTGAGGTGCAGGCTTGGACATGAACCAAATGTCCAGAACTAAATACAACTTCCATGGAAGCCAGAGGGGGCACCAGAGACCTAGGACGTGACAGTCACACAACCAGTACCACGCAGTATTTTGGGTGTCACTAATTTCTTTAAAACATTTGTGAATTGAGGTGATCTGTCTCTTGTCACACAGCCAGTACCACGCAGTATTTTGGGTGTCACTAATTTCTACGAAACATTTGTGAATTGAGGTGATCTGTGCCTTGTCACACAGCCAGTACCATGCAGTATTATTATTATTATTATTCTTTATTTATAAAGCGCCAGCATATTCCGCAGCGCTGTACAATAAGCACAGTATAGACAGGGTTACAATACATTGAACAACATTTGACAAACAGTACAGGAGGAGATGAGGGCCCTATTCCCGTAGGAACTCACAATCTAGGAGGGTTGGGGTTGGAAACAGGAGAGGAGGACTGTAAGGTTAGAGTGATTGAGGATTGCGTCAGTGAGTTGGGTGGTAGGCTTCCCTAAATAGGAACGTTTTAAGGGAGCGTTTGAAGGAAGAGAAGTTAGGGGAAAGTCTGACAGTACGAGGGAGAGCGTTTCCAGAGAGTGGGGGCTGCGCGTGAGAAATCCTGCAGTCTATCATGGGAAGAGGTGATGCGGGGAGAAGCTAGGCGCAGGTCACTGTTTGACCTTAGGGAGCGGGCTGGGGTGTATTTGGTGATTAGTGAGGACAGGTAGTGGGGAGCTGAGTTAGTGAGGGTTTTGTAGGTAAGGATAAGGATTTTGAACTTAATTCTGCAGTGGATGGGGAGCCAGTGAAGGGACTCGCAGAGGGGAGCGGCAGAGACAGAGCGGCGGGTGAGGTGAATTAGTCTGGCGGAGGCGTTCAGGATGGATTGTAGGGGGGAGAGGCGGGACAGAGGGAGGCCAGATAAGAGATTATTGCAATAGTCGAGTCGGGAGATTACCAGGGCGTGTACGAGTTGTTTTGTGGCGACAGCGGTAAGAAATGGACGAATTCTGGAAATATTACGCAGTTGCTATCGGCAGGAGGAGGAAAGAGACTTGATGTGGGGGATGAAGGAAAGAGCAGAGTCAAGTGTAACTCCAAGACAGCGAACTTGGTTTGATGGGGAAATGGTGATACCCTCCACCGTGATAGAGAAGTCAGGAGGTGGGGAGGCATTGGAGGGAGGAATAAGTAGGAGTTCAGTCTTCGACATGTTGATCTTTAGGTGGTGGGAGGCCATCCAGGAGGAGATGCCAGATAAACAGTCACTGACTTTTGAAAGGACAGGGGGAGAGAGATCAGGGGTAGAGAGGTAGATCTGAGTGTGTGCAGTATTTTGGGGCTCACTAATTTCTTTAAAACATTTGGGAATTGTTATAATCCGTGTGTTCTCACTGGCTGCCACCCATCAAGGGGTCTCACTGATTTATAGGAGGTGTCTGAGACTTGTAATCTGTGTCTTGTCACTGGCTGCCAGTTATCAGGGTGTCTCACTGAGTTATACCAGAGTTCTTTAAATCTTTCTACCAGAGTTGAATCAGAGTTCTGTATATATTAATCTATATATCACTCACCATGTTGGAAAGAACAAAAAGGACAGGCAGACGCCCCCAGACACAGATAAGAGGGCAAGCAGCCCCTGTGTTGGGAGGCTGTGCCTCTGGTCGTGGTGGATGTGGTGCATGCTCTGCAGGAGCATGCTTGTCCTTTCTATCTGGTGCTGGCCGTCTTAAGCAGCAGCAACATACAGAGGACTTGGTGGATTGGCTAACCAGGCCATCCTCATCCTCCGAGTCCTCTGCCAGCCAGGCTTCTAGTGCTTTACAGTCCACCTCAGCTGCCAAAGCATCTATTGCAGCCTCCATGTCCACAGCTACTCCTGCCGTAGCCTCGCTATCACACACGGAGGAGTCAGCTGAATTGTTTGACTACAATGAGAGTGACATGCTGCTTGAGGATGCGCAGCAAGTACAGTGCTCTGATTTAATCTCTGAGGTTGAGGAAGGGAGTATAATCAACCTAGAGGAAGGGGGTGCCAGTGATGACACACAAATAACTGGCACTCATGTTGCTCCAGTAGCTGCAGCATACTGCCAAGTTGGCTCCAGTGACGAGGAGATAGGGGGTGATGATGACAATGATGATGAGGTCACTGACTCCACCTGGGTGCCTGATCGAACAGAGGAATCAAGTGAGGAAGAGGGGGAGGAGGAGGCACAGCAAACACGAGGCACAACATCCTCTGTGACCAACCGTAGCACTAGCCAGTCCAAGGCATCACATCAGAGCTGCTCCGGTGCAGAGCACTGTTGTCTCAAAGAACACATGCAAGAACTCTGTTGTCTGGGAGTTCTTTAAGAAATGTGCAGTAGAGTGCAGTGTGCTATTTGTAATCTATGTCAGATGAGGCTTAAGTGTGGGAAAGATTCCAGACACTTGGGTACCACGTGCTTGAGACGACATATGAACAACTGCCACACATCCCGTTGGCGCAAAACTTTGCGTAGGTCCTCCTCCTCCTCATCTGTCCCTACCCCCACTGTATGTCCTGCCATGTCATTGCCTACAACCTCCACCGACAGGGATGATGCTACAGTAATGGATGTACCAGGTCCTTCCTCACAATGTGACATCATCCCAGCAGCTGAAGATTTACGCAGTCAAATTACGTTGCCGCAGCTGCTGCAGCGAAAGAAAAAATATAGTCCCAACCATCCCCAAGCAAAGCGTCTAAATGCCAGCTTAGCAAAATTACTCGCATTGTCGCTTATGCCTTTCCAGCTGGTGGACTCTGCTCCCTTCCGTGAATTTGCTGAATGTGCTGTACCACAGTGGCAGGTTCCAAAACGCCATTACTTTTCACGCAAGGCCATTCCAACACTATACCAGCACGTGGAAGACAATGTTATCCAGTCATTGGGAAAGGCAGTCAGCAACAAGGTGCATGTGACTTAAGACACGTGGTCCAGCAAGCATGGACAGGGTCATTACATTTCCTTCACGGCACACTGGGTAACTCTGACTGCAACTGGGAGGGATCCAAGATGGGGCTCTGTGCTGGAGCTTGTACATCTACCACGCCTCCAGAAAGCTGCTTGTATGAGGTCTGTCTGCTCCACCACCACCACCTCTCCCTCTTCCTCCTCCTCCTCCTTCTCTGTCTCTGGCAAAGTGGCAGTTAAACTGATGCCGGACATGGTCTACGCAATGGCTCAAGCAAAAAGATGCCATACTGTGCTTGAGCTGGTTTGTTTAGGGGACAGGAGCCACACCGGGCCAGAAATTCTGTCAGCTCTGCAGGGGCAGGTGCAGAGATGGTTAACACCATGCCAGCTTCAGCTGGGAATGATCGTCAGCGATAATGGCAGCAACCTTCTCTCCGCAAGGGTAAATTGACGCATGTACCAAGCCTAGCACTCGTCCTAAATCTGGTGGTACAGCGTTTCCTAACCAAGTACCCAGGGCTGCCAGAGCTTCTCATCCAGGCCAGAAAAGTCTGCAGCCACTTCAGACAGTCATTCCCAGCAAGCGTTCGCCTGGCAGAAATTAAAAGAGAATTCCACCTTCTCACAAACCGTCTGATCTGTGACATGCCCACCAGGTGGAACTCGACATTACCAATGCTGCAGTGTCTGCACAAGCAGCAGAGGGCCATCAATGAGTACCTGTGTGAGTATGGCACAAGGACAGGTTCAGGTCAACTTGTTTTTTTTCCCCCACGCAGTAGCTGATGATCAAGAATGCATGCACTGTACTGTCACCATTTGAGGAGGCAACGAGGATGGTGAGCAGGGACAGTGCATGCATCAGTGACACAATTCCTTTAGTGTTCCTGCTGAAGCACACTCTGCGGGGAATTATAGATGTGGCTCTAGAGGCAGAGCAGCGGGAGGAAGAGGAGGCCTTCCCTAGCTCTCAAGGCCCCAGTCTTTCTGTAGACAGCATTCCAGCGGGTCCTACTCAGATCAGACAGGAGGAGGATGAGGAGGAGGAGGCAGAATATTTAAGTAGTGGGGGCATTCAAGTTGGGGATTCCTCAAGGGAGGGTTTCGTGTGCCCAGAAACACAAGGGCTAGTGCGTGGCTGGGAGGAGGAAGTGCACGATACGGTCATCCTCATTGACCAGGAAGACTCGGAAGCTAATGCCACCTCCAACCTACGCTGCATGGACTCCCTAATGATGCAAAGCCTGCTAAAGGACCCCAGGATTCGTGCTATCAAGGAGAGGGATCATTACTGGTTGGCAACCCGTCTTGATCCACGATACAAGGGTAAAGTTGCAGAGCTCATCCTGCCCACACAGAGGGAGCACAGGATGAAAAAACTTGAGGACGCTCTAAAGCGACACTTGTGTAACACCTTTCCAGGCACTGGTAGATTACCAAGTGCTGACACACGTGCTTCTGAGGCTGCAGATGATCAGAGGAATAGTGGTGAAGGCCAGGGCCGCTTGACTGATGCATTTCTAAATTTTTTTAGTCCTCGACGCCCAGGGACGTCAAATGTAGGCACTCATTGGCAGCGTCTTCACCATATGGTGCAGGACTACCAAGGGGCAAGGGCAGACCTGGAAACCTTTCCAGCAGATGATCCACTGGCTTACTGGGTGTTGAGATTGGATCACTGGCCAGAACTTAGCCAATATGCTATGCAACTACTAGGTTGCCCTTCATCTAGCGTGCTTTGCGAAAGGACGTTCAGTGCCGCTGGAGGTTTTGTCACAGACAAAAGAGTGCGTCTGTCCACCGACTCTGTAGACCGCTGACATTTATAAAAATGAATCAGTCCTGGATCAGCAGCTATCAATCCCCTGATCCTGAAGTAAAGGAATAGATAGGGGATGTCCTCTTCTGCATTCACAAAACCTCCAGCACTGAACTCTTCCACAATACCACAAAAGGGTTACGGTGTGAAGGCACTTGCTGCCATGAAAGGCACAATATTTGGCTGCACTGATGCCTGTGCCAGATTTATATAATTTTAATTTTTTGAACCGCAGGGTCCAACCCTGCACTCTTCCACAATACCACAGAGGGGTTACTGTATTATGATGGCACTTGCAGGCCTAGCACCAAAAGCACAATATCTGGGTGCACTGACGCCTTGACCAGAATCATATCTTTTCAATATAGGACCACATGGTCCACCCCTGCATTCTTCCACAATACCACAGAGGGGTTACTGTATGATGATACTTGCTGGCCTGGCACCAAAGGCACAATATCTGGGTGCACTGACGCCTTGACCAGAATCATATCTTTTCAATATAGGACCACATGGTCCACCCCTGCACTCTTCCACAATACCACAGAGGGGTTACTGTATTATGATGGCACTTGCAGGCCTGGCACCAAAAGCACAATATCTGGATGCACTGACGCCTTGACCAGAATCATATCTTTTCAATACAGGACCACATGGTCCACCCCTGCACTCTTCCACAATACCACAGAGGGGTTACTGTATTATGATGGCACTTGCAGGCCTGGCACCAAAAGCACAATATCTGGATGCACTGACGCCTTGACCAAAATCATATCTTTTCAATATAGGACCACATGGTCCACCCCTGCATTCTTCCAAAATACTACAGAGGGGTTACTGTATGATGATACTTGCTGGCCTGGCACCAAAGGCACAATATCTGGGTGCACTGACGCCTTGACCAGAATCATATCTTTTCAATATAGGACCACATGGTCCACCCCTGCATTCTTCCAAAATACTACAGAGGGGTTACTGTATGATGATACTTGCTGGCCTGGCACCAAAGGCACAATATCTGGGTGCACTGGCGCCTTGACCAGAATCATATCTTTTCAATATAGGACCACATGGTCCACCCCTGCATTCTTCCACAATACTACAGAGGGGTTACTGTATGATGATACTTGCTGGCCTGGCAGTCTTGCACCAAAGGCAGAATATTTGGGTGCACTGACGCCTTAGGCTAAGGTCAGACGAAAGCATTTTTAACGTGCGTTTAACCGCACGAAATCACGGCCGTGCTAGCAGCAAGTGACGTCCAATGCCGGGTAACATACGAAGAACGGCCGCACGAAAGTTCGTCCGCGCAACGCAAGTGGCAAACGAACGCATTTTTTCTAGAACGTCAAACCGCTACTACTGATGTACAGAGTGCGCTGCGTCCGCATAGCGGCGTGTTTGCGTGATTGGGAGACGTCAGACGCTGCCCACGTCCGGCCAACATAACGTCCAGACGCAAAAAGGGTTTTATTGATGATCCGTACAAAATCACGGACGAAAATGCGCATCGTATGACCACTATCGCGTATTCCGTGAAAAAATACGTCCATTCGTTCGAACGCACTTTTTCACGGACAACGTGAAAAATGCGTTAGTCTGACCCTAGCCTTAACCAGATGCATATCTTTTTAATATAGGACCGCAAGGTTCACCCCTGCATTCTTCCACAATACCACAGAGGGGTTACTGTTTGATAGTACTTGCAGGCCTGGCACCAAAAGCACGATATTTGGGTGCACTGCCACTGACGCCTGTATCAGATTCATATCCTCAGAGGGGTTACGGTGTGACGGCACTGTTGGGGACGCTAAAGGACCAATTTTGAAGCACCTATTGTTACTTTCATCCAAAGCCTGCATAAGTTTCACAATAATTTAGCCAAAAAAATCAGTAAAAGTTTCTGCGTGTACGAAAATGTCTCCTCTTTTCATACAGACTGCCGCCCGAAGCAGTTGTTTATGGATAGATTAAAGGAAAAGCATTTACCGTCATATGAAACGTCATTTTTTTGTTTTTAAGTGTTTCTATACATCCTAGAAATCCGCCACTTCACGGGCAGGTTATGGGGACCTCCTAGGCACGATATTTGAAGGAATTTTTTGTTTTTATTCTTAACTTTTATTTCATGGAAAACTCACTGTTCCTTTAAAAACTTTTTTTAACTTTTTGTCCTTGTTTCCTGTCCCCCAGGGCACTACCCGGACCCCCATACACCTTTTATGGCAAATATCTAGCATATATGCCCTCTTGGAGGGCACTCTAAAAACCGAACTTTCAGCCCCATTGACTTGCATGGAGTTCGAGTTCGGGTTCGGGTTCAGACCCGAACATATGGGAAGTTCGGGCCCGAACGGAACTCGGGGGGTGTTCGGCTCATCCCTACTCCTAATTAGGGGGCTAGATTTCCCCCTAGCCAAGAGATACCCGACTTTCGCTTCACACCATGATAATCCATGGCGATTCATGTCTTTCTAATAATTTTAGAATGTTATAACGACTGCCTTTAAATGAACCGTAAGTAAACTAACACTTTGACACCTCTTTACAAACCACCTTGTAGTAGAGCGCCAGGTTCCAGAGTTAAGAGTCATGTGCACTAGTGATGAGCTGAACACCCCCGTGTTCAGTTTGCATTCGAACTCAAACTATTTCAGAAGTTCGAGTTCGAAAGCGAACACCAACCGAACTCAGTGCAAGTCAATGGGACACGAAAGTTCAATTTTTAGAGTGCCCTCCAACAGGGCAAATATGCAAGATATTTGCCATAAAAGGTTTATGGGGGTCCGGGTAGTGCCCTGGGGGAGAGGAAACAAGGACAAAAAGTAAAAAAAAAAGTTTTTAAAGGAACAGTGAGTTTTCCATGAAATAAAGGTTAAGAATAAAAACGAAAAATTCCTTCAAATATCGTGCCTAAGAGGTCCCCATAACCTGCCCGTGATGTGGCGGATTTGTAGGCTGTATAGAAACATTTAAAAACAAAAAAATGACGTTTCAAATGACTGTAAATGGTTTTCCTTTAATCTATTCATAAACAACTGCTTGGGGTGGCAGCCTGTATGAAAAGAGGAGACGTTTTAGGACACGCAGAACAAGTTTAGTGATTTTTTTTGGCTAAATTATGGTGAAACTTATGCAGGCTTTGGATGAAAGTAACAATAGGTGCTTTAAAATTGGGCCTTTAGTGTCAGCAACAGTGCCGTCACACCGTAACCCCTCTGTGGTATTGTGGAAGAGTGCAGGGTTGGACCCTGCGGTCAAATATTAAAATGATATGAATCTGGTACAGGCGTCAGTGCACCCAAATATTTTGCCTTTGGTGGCAGCAAGTGCCTTCACACCGTAACCCCTCTGAGGTATTGTGGAAGAGTGCAGTGGTGGAGGTTTTGGTAATGCAGAAGAGATCCCCGATCTATTCAGTTACATCAGCAGCTATAACAAAACCGGATCATCAATGTTTAGGCACTTGTACTGCGCTACTGTATATGTTGAGAATCGGCTCACACCAGTAGCAACATGAAGCAAACAGAACAGGCAGGGAATACACAGAGAGAATAGTCAAATGGCAGGCAAAGTCGGCAACAGATCGGGTCCTCAGAACAAGCAGGGTCAGTAACAAGTATACAAACTGATTCGGTAAGCTAGCGATGCGGGAATAAAGGCTGAGACACACTGGGCGTGTAGCAACGCACAGCGTAGCGAAGCGAAGTGAAGCAAACATTCTACAGGCTTGACTTCACTCTACTCCTTCTCGCAGCGTGTCTATACTACATTACGTTTGCTTCTCACCGCACTGGACAGGAATCCACTAACTACTGTAAATTAAAATGTACACACAAAACCATTTTATTTTCACAAAGCACATGTTATATAGGCAAAAAAAAGTTTCTACTGAATAAAATACATCAAAAATTACTGTTACTTTAATAGGAATAGTATAAAAATATAAAAAAAGGCAACCCCTGACTATATATATTATAGGGACACGGTGAGCTGTGTATAGAGTAGGTATGCATTGATACCACCAGGGCCGGCGCTAGTGTAAGGCTGTTCTGGCTTGCCGTCAGTGTGAGGGGTGGAAAAATTCTGTTTTTAAAATAGCGGAAGCAGAGCTATGAATGATCTTCAGACATCAACCAGGGGCCCAGCCGCGCACTCTCAAAGCGATGCAGTGTGCCTGCCTCAGTCCCACATTCTAAACATGAGCAGACACACTGCGTAATTTGGCACCGCCCTCCTCACGTGACACGCATAGCCAGGGCACGCAGCAGCAGAAAAGCCTGGAGGACAAACCCCAAAGTTTAGGGTGCGGCCCTGCAGCAGAGTCAGCCTGCGTGCGTCCACTGTAGTGTGAAGGAGGACTGGGCAGAGAGGCCGAGAGAAGATTTTTAAAAGGTTTGAATAAAATGAGGGGAGGGTGTGTGTGTGTAATGTTCTGCTCGGGGGGCGTAATGTTCTGCTCAGGGGGGTGTAATATTCTGCTGGGGGGTGTAATGTTTTGCTGGGAGGGGTAATGTTCTACTCGGGGGTATAATGTTTTGCAGGGGGAATAATGTTTTGCTGGGGGTATAATGTTTTGCTGGGGTTGTAATGTTTTGCTGGTGGGGTAATGTTTTGCTGGGGGTGTGTGTGTAATGTTCTGCTGGGGAGGTGTGTGTGTAAAGTTTTGCTGGGGTGTGTGTAATGTTCTGCTGTGTGTGTGTGTGTGTGTGTAATGTTCTGCTGGGGGGGGTTTGAGTAAACTGATATTGGTACATTACTGTGAGGTTTATGCTGTGGAGCTCTGTGATACGCTCATTCACACCGCACATTACTGTGTGTTTTATTGCTGTGGAGCTCAGTGATACTTTCATACACACAAACTGAACATTACTGTGAGGTTTTTTGCTGTGGAGCTCTGTCATACGCTCATTCACCCCGCACATTACTGTGTGTTTTATTGCTGTGGAGCTCTGTCATACACTATATGAAATGAATTTAAGGGGGGAGGGGGTGAAAGTAATTAAAGGGGAAAAATAAATTAAGGGGGAGTGAATTGAATTAGAGGATGAGGACCCTGCTGCCAGTCTGCTTCTGGAGACCTGGAGTCAGACAGAGGACCACAGCAACAGAGTGAGAGTGGTAGGTAGCAGGATCACAGGGAAACACTGGGATTGGCAGGCAGTTTGAAATATGTGGGTATATTGACACAGCAAGACCAGGGGGCACCACCAGGCCACATTTCAAATTTGTGCAGTGCCTGGTGCCCCTCCTATGCCACATTGCCAAAGGAGGGGACCACGCACTCTGTAGATTGGCCCTGTGGCACAGGAGGGGCACCAGGCACAGCATAGATTGGCAATGCGTGAGGACACCAAACACTCTCGATTGGCATGGCACGGATTGGGTGGAGGGGGGCACCAAAACGCAACTTCGCCTGAGTAAGCAAAAATGCTTGCACCGGCCCTGGATACCACACACAGACATATACATATATATAGCAACACGCAGACCTATATATATGTATATATCAACACACAGATATATATATACACCCACCCACAGACCTCAGACCATATATACACATACGCACATGGGGGGGTGGCATGTGGACAATCTCAACTAAATGCGCCCCCCCATTTGACTGATCCCTCCAGAAGAATTGTTGAACCCGACAGAGCAGAGACTATATACATTATTCTCTGCTCTATCGGGTTCAACATTTCTTCTGGAGGGATCAGCCAAATGGGGGGGGGAATTAGTTGCTAAAATGTGTGTGTAATACAAGTCTGGATATATATATTTATAAGAATATAGATATATATCTTATACATATATATATATATATATAAGTTTATATAGGTTTGTTTTTTTGTGTGTATATTTTTACAGAAAATTTATAGGGGAAGGTAAGGGCAGCTATGATAGATATATATATATATATATATCTATCATAGCTGCCCTTACCTTCCCCTATAAATTTGCTGAAAATATACACACAAAAAACAAACCGCATGCCCACATGCCATCCCCCTCTACCTGGCTGTATGTATGTAATATATATAATTAAATACATTCAGCCGGGTAGAGAAAGAAAGAAAAAAAGGTTTTATTTTATGTTCCCGGGGACATTTAAAAATGTCCTTGGATTTTTTTTCGAAATGTGTCGCCTGGTGGTCAGTGGGGGCTCCCTGGATCCTGGATGTGGGGAGGGTCTGCCATGGCCGCAGGTGCAGTGGCTCCCTCCCTGCGCTGCCTGTCTCTGCCACATGCACCCGGGCGGCTAGCCCGCACAGTCGCAGCTCTGTCGTCCGGTGGCCGCATGCTCCTCAAGGGGATCCTTGGGAGGCCCCTGCAGGCTGCCCTCTACAGTGCCTGATTAGAGGGCCGTGTCTGCCTGATGTTTTAGTAACAAGAATGTTTTATTCCATAAGCTTCAATGTTAAAAATATTCCTGTTTTAATTCAATATCTAATAAACTGTTGCTTATAATATTCTGCAGTAAGGAGTCTCTTTATTTCTAGATTTTTTTAGTATTTTTTAAGCATTTTTATACTTTTTCCAAAATAATTTTTTTTTAGAACTTTTGGCGAACGTCCCAAAAAGTTCGAAGTTCGAAGAACGGCCAATGTTCGAATCGAACTCCGAACCGATCGAACCGAACAGCTCATCCCTAATGTTGAAATCTTTATTTATAATATCATTTTTAGTTTTAAGGATTTTGGTGGGGTTTTCTTGGTATTAATAATTTTTTTTGAAGAATCGTCAGCAGGATAATAAACAATATGGCGGCCACACAGGCCCACGAAGGTCAGACAAGTGAACTGCCATTTACAAAAAGGTCACCGCAAACCATCATATAACAAACAATAAAAAAAAAGTAAGGGGTGTAAAAGTTCGCAGTAGGCGTCTCAAGAATATAGGAGGGAGGGGAAAATACAATTTTTTTAAAAAAATAAAAAAAGGAAGGGGGGAAAAGGAAAAGGGGGTTATACTACAGGAAGGGCGCCAAGACTCAAAAATAAAACAAGCAAAAAAAAAAGGGTGGAGATGAAAACGGCAAATGGCCAGATAAGTGACCTTCCTGGCTCACTCCCTCAAGTCTGAGAACCAGCAGGAGACTAAGGAAGTACATAGGTCACCAGGCTGGGGCCGCCAAGGGTCAGGCATGGCAGGCACACCCCATGGCTAGTTTTGAGTTTTGATGCTACCAGTTTTGAACCCAAGCCTATCATTCAACTGACTCTTCTAAACCTGGAAAAGTCGACATTATACAAGGGAGACTCTAACTGGGTAATTAAAAGAGCACCGAAAATTCGTTACACGTCCTTCGGCACTTCGTGGAGTCAAATGCTGAATGCTGAATTCACCGCAGGGTCCCTGAAGTGCAAAGGAACCAGCCGAATGCATCAAAAAATCACCGAATCGAACAGAAACACTGCCACAAAATCACCGAATCGATCTGCAAAAGCTCCGATAAACACATTGGATCGATCCGATAAACCGCTGAAGAAACGCCGAACCTGAACGCATCCGCCAGATAAAGCCGACAAGCCGACAAATGGGTAAAAAAAAACCACTGAAACTTTTCAAAAATGTTTGCAAAAAAACTACTGCAAGAAAATGTCTGGATTTAACATCCAAGTCCTATGAATAATAATAAAAAGGTCTGTTACGGAAAAAAAACACTACTTAAAATAAATCAGAAAAAAGTTTTGGCTGGAAAAAATCTCAAAAAATGCCTAAAAAATCCTAAAAAATCAAGAAACGTTTTGCTGCAGATTAAAATAATAAATGGTTGAATAAATATTTAATGAAAAGGGGAATATTTTTAACATTGAAACCTATGGGATTCACATGAATATACCTGAAACCACGAAACCACCAATGAAACCAGAACCACCAAAAATCAAGTCATTTCACTGACATTGACGTGTCTCTGAATAGATTAACCATTGCTTCTCTATGGGGATGTCACTGCCGTTGAAGATCACCGTATTTTGCTGGAAGTTCGCCAATATTTGGCAAACTGCCTGCTTTTGAATAGCCGAATGGCCACGAAATTACACCGTACGGGGAAATTCACTGTTCGGTGCAATTTTGGTGCCAATTCAGCTCTTTTTTAATAACCCCTTAAATGTATGGTAACATTGTTAGTGATTATTTACCTGTGTAGAAAGCCTTTGCCATTACACCAGAACATGTTTTTTTCATGTATTTTTAGAAACCTGTGTTCATACATAACACCTCACATGGTTTTATTTGTGTATGATCTCACCTGCAAGGTTTGGATTTGATTATTACCACAGCTTGCAAGCCATGATGTTTGCTGTGGAGGAAATCAATGCAAGACCAGACCTTCTTCCCAATGTCACCTTGGGCTTCCAGAGTTTTGACAGTTGTGCCACCGTGAAACGGTCAGTAGAAGGAACTCTCTGGATGTTGTCCAGTGGGAATAAAAGCATTCTAAATTACCAATGGCAAGATAAAGCACTCTTAGCTGGTATCGTTGGAGATTCTGGTTCAACACGTTCCATGCAAATGGCCCATATTTTGGGCCTCTACAGATATCCACAGGTAAGAGAAAACAATGACATCAATTTTAACCGGCCAAAATGCTAAAAATTGATCACACATGCATATTTCAAAAGAAGCAGTTGGTTTGTTCCTTGTAAAAATGAATTATTTGAACCCTTTTGAATACAAAACAAGTTCTTGCATTTCCATTCTCCATGTTATTTTGAGGAGCAATTTTTTTCTTTGGATAATACAATGTAACTCTTATGCCTGTTATATTTTCTCTTACAGGTAAGTTATTTTGCTACTAGCCCGATCCTAAGCAATAGGCACAAGTTCCCCTCCTTTTTCCGGACAATACCTAGTGACGAATTCCAGTCACGGGGCCTGACCCAGCTAGTCAAATACTTTGGATGGTCGTGGGTTGGTCTCCTGGCCACTGATGATGACTATGG
Source organism: Leptobrachium leishanense (assembly GCA_009667805.1). Lineage (NCBI taxonomy): Eukaryota > Metazoa > Chordata > Amphibia > Anura > Megophryidae > Leptobrachium > Leptobrachium leishanense. The sequence goes on from RXON01005163.1 coordinate 94,502, forward strand.
TCAGCTTGGTATCCAGGTGATTAAAAAGGAGATATTAGCCTCTGGAGCTTGTGTGGCCTTCGTCGAGACCATTGTGATCAACCTTCCTAACAGAAATGCCCCACATGTTGCCAGAGTCATCAAAGAGTCAACAGTCAATGTTGTGGTTGTGTTTTCCCTTGGCTTTAATTTCATGCCCGTGGTAGAAGAGATGCTAAGACTACATGTTTCTGGGAAAGTATGGATGGCCAGCGAATCCTGGTCAGCATCTTCTGTGCTCTCCAACAAAAGGTTCAAAGAAATTCTGGTGGGAACCATTGGTTTTGCTGTCCACAGTGAAAAGATGCCAGGATTTGCGGAGTTCATAGACAGTCTTCATCCTTCAAAATGTTCAAATGATACCTTTGTCAAGGGATTTTGGGAACAGCTAGACCCATGTATATTGTGTGGGACAGAGAATAATGAAACGACTCAAGAGTGTACAAGTAGAGTAAGAATTGAGAGCTACGTTGGTAAACCAGATCTTCGAATGTCATTCAATGTCTACGCCGGAGTTTATACCTTTGCATGGGCCTTGCAAAGTCTAATTCAATGCAAACCCGGTAAAGGACCGTTCCATAATGGAGAATGTACAAATATCTCTTCTTTTCGACCGTGGCAGGTAAATCATGACTATATGCCAAGCACTGATTTTAGGTGTCCTGTTTGGGCGTTTGATCCAAGTATTATACCATTGTTTTATTGTTTCCACAGCTTCTTCACTATGTCAAAAATATAAATTTTCAGATAAATGAAAACATGAACATATTTTTCAATGATAAGGGAGAACCTCCAGCAGTCTATGATATTGTGAACTGGAAACTGGGGGCCTCAGGCAATTTGGAACAGGTCATAGTTGGAATTTATAATGGAAGTGCCCCACATGGAAATACTCTGACCCTAGATAGCAATGCTATTACCTGGTACACTGGGAATACACAGGTACAGAGAAGATGAGTTATGCAGTCATTGTGAAAATGAAAAAAGATCTTAATTATTAAGTATCAATAGCACATACATAATAACCAAGTTTTGGGTACACATAGGGGAATACAACCCAATAGGAGACTGGATGGGATCGCATTATATATGTCATGAGTAGGATCTATCTTCCTAGACTTACCAAAGAACATTGAATACAGACAAAGGATCGTTTTAAAGACACTTGGGCGTATTCAGTCCAAAAATATGTGAAATATCAAAAACTGCTAATGGAGTGGGAACTTAGTACTCGATCATGAAATTCAAGGTACATTCTGATCATGGACCAAGAAAATAGTATAATACTTCATCAACATGGGCAATGTGCAGAGATGCACATTTGAGTAGGACGACCAATGTAGATGAAAATGGATGACGTCATCATGAAAACTCCAGGAATACTAATAGGAGTTAAGTTTGAACTGAACTTTAAAGAGAAAACATACAGAGTGGGTTGATTGGAAGAGAGCGGAGATACAGTGACCTTCATTAATATCAGCAAACTTGGTAAAGATGATCAAAGAATGCTGTGAATATGTAAGGTTTACTGGTGCTCAAATGCCTTCTTTGTTCCACCATTGAGGTTCTACTAGCGATTAGGGAATATCTATTTAAACCCTCACCTTGATCAGACACAGGGCCCTGTTACGCTTGCTTAGTCTCCAATAGTGCATTTATACCTACTCTTATCTGCATTTGTACCAACCTGACTTCTTTGTTTGACTTAGCTCATGTTTGTCGTCCCCCTGTACCAACCCCAGCTACTTCTAGTCTCTGTTCTGTCTTACTCCTGTGGACGGGCTCAAGCTAGCTCTTGACACCTTTTTGCTTGACTTCCGTGTACTGACCCTGGCTCGTTCTCGACTCTGCTCTGTTCTGGTTTCTCGTTTTTCACTTTGTCTATTTAGACCGGTCACCTTAAGTACTGGCACCTATCTCTGCTATCCATCTTTATTGTGGAGGTTCATTCTAGACATGTTATAAGCCCAGTCAGTTGTAAGGGCTGGTAATCAGGTCTGGTGCAATATTATCCACTCTGTCACCATGGCCAAGTTTACTTGATTTCGGAAATATTGCCTTTCATGGCTCAGAGGTTTTTTTGGTGATGCTTTTTGTGTTCTCTTACTCAGCTCCACCTCCCTCAAAGTACATAAGGGGCCACAATGGACCCTATAGTCCAAACCCCTCTGGAGAGCCAGGTAGAGAATTTAGACCACTGCTTAGACCAATTTGTTCTGGTCCTCCACACTCTGCTCCACTGCACAGCTTACCTACAGCTTGAGACTCTGAGTCAAGTCACTGTGTCTATCCCATCCCAGACTGTAGAGAACCTACATTATGGGAACCCTATCTCTAACTTCAAATCCTCAGCCAGATATTCCAGTGATCCATCGATTCTAGGAGATTCTTAAACCAGTCTCAATTCACTTTGAGCCTTTCCCTCACTCCTACCCTACAGGCTGGGCAATGGTTGGTTTTGTGATTAACCTTCTCTCTGATAGGGTTGTCACCTGCGCAAATCCGTTATGGGAGAATGACAAGCCTGTAGTTTATAATTACTCAGAAATTGGAGTGGCTTTCCACAGGACATTTGACTCTGGCCTGTTCCGTCTGCTCCTTTTTGCTCTTCCTATTTACACCTGCCATTTTTAGGACTAGCTCCTATCTCTGCAATTAAATTTTATTGTGGAGACTCACTCCAGACAATTTATAAGCCCAGCTGGTACTAAGGAGTGGTAATTGGGTTTGTCACTCTATTATCCAGCTTGTTATATTTGCTAAGTTTCTTTGATTTCAGAACAGGTACCGGCGGTGGCTCGGAGTGTTTTTGGTGGTTCGTGTTAGGGTCTCTCACATCCACCTCCCTCACAGAAAATTTATCCTTATTATTTAACCTTCTGATCTTTTGTTTCAATACACACAAAACTACTCTGCTCTCCTTGATATTAAACAGTTGCAAACACTAGGCAGGTTTATCCAAACAAATAATTCTTTGTTATTAAATGTGTGGCACAATTTTACCAAGTACCAAAGCGGTGTCCATCCAAAAGGGTAAAGGGTACCAGTAGCTACAAAAACCTATTCAATTCTCTGCTTCTCAGGTTCCATACTCCAAATGCAATCCAAGTTGTCCTTCGGGATTCCAAAAGGTGACAATACCCGGAAAACCCACCTGCTGTTACGAGTGTGATCCCTGTCCTTATGGGGGAATCTCGAATCACACAGGTACTGTAACTAATTTATAATGTTTTATAAACAATCTAGAGATCTTATGAAACATGTAAACTTTCGTTACTTTCTTCTAGATGCTCTTGAGTGTCACCAGTGTTCCTGGGATATGTGGCCAAATGATAAACAGGACGCATGTCTACCAAGAAGCATCGACTATCTCTCCTACGATGACCCAATGGGAGCCAGCTTAGCGGCCATTGCCCTTTTATCTTCTTTGGTGCCTCTTTGTATTCTAGGGATTTTTTTCTACCATAGGACAACTCCTATTGTTAGAGCCAACAACTGGTCTCTCAGTTGCCTTCTCCTAGTGTCCCTTTCCTTTTGCTTTCTGTGTGCCCTGACTTTTATTGGTTATCCCCGACCTGAGATGTGCCTCCTGTGTCAGGTGGCGTTCGGCATGGTGTTTACGTTCTGCATTTCTTGTGTTCTTGCAAAGACCATTACTGTAGTAATTGCCTTCAAGGCCACCAAGCCGGGATCAAGGCTGGGGAAATGGTCAATGATCAAGGTCTCCTACTTTGTCATGGGACTTTGTGTCCTCACTCAGATTTGTGTTTGTGTAATGTGGTTGTCGTTTTCTCCACCCTTCCCAGATTATGACACGCATACGCATTCTCGATTGGTCATCATCATCTGCAACGAAGGTTCGTCACAGATTTTCTTCTGGATCATGCTTGGATATCTTGGCCTGTTGGCCACAATCATTTTTATTTTTGCATTTTTGGTTAGACAACTGCCAGACAGCTTCAATGAGGCCAAGTTAATCACATTCAGCATGCTGGCCTTCCTCAGCGTCTGGGTGTCATTTGTTCCAGCTTATCTCAGTGCCCGCGGTAAGAACACGGTGGCCTTGGAGATCTTTGCCATCCTTTCATCCAGTTGGGCGCTAGTTATCTGTATATTTTTTCCAAAATGCTTCATCATATTGTTTCAACCCGAAAAGAACTCCAGAGAGCACGTCATGAAAAAAGACAAAAGGAAAGCTATAAAATGTCCATCCCTCATACTGTATGAAAATACTATAAAACATGTATAAACATAAATTGTATGAGTTTGATATTTTGTCAATTGTGAAGAAAATCCATGGGATATTGTTTCAGAGAAAATTTTATTAACATCAATAATGTAATAATAAAATATTTTGTGTAATAAATAATTCATATAACTTCTGTATAAATTTATCAGCCCTGATCCGTCACTGATAATAAATGTCTCTTTTTAGTTCAAATATACTATACTGTGCATTAACAGAGACCATCTGTGATTGACGCTTATCGGTAATCATTTCTGGGGTATGTGGTTAGACCCAAAACTATCCTTTGGCCCCCACATCGAAAAAATTTCATCTAAACTTTACCCCAAACTAGATGCCCTGTACAGAAACAAATCCTGCCTGAGCCCTGTGGTAAGAAAGCAGATTGTGCAACAAATGCTTATGCCGGCTATTGAATTTGGATATGTAGTGTATGCAGCTGCCCCGCAAACACACCTTCATAAACTTACTACATTGTATAACTCATAGTGAGAGAAAGGGGGTGGTGTGAGGATCCTGAGGACGAGCAACAGCACTAGTGGCCTGCTCTACGGTGGGTGCCGGTCAGGTCTCACAAGGTTTTAGCATGCTTGTGCCACTACAGTGATGAATGCTCCATATGCAAATCAGTCTGATCTCACCCAATAAGGGTGGCCAGTACTGACTGCCAAGGACGTCATCCCTGCATGAGAGGTGCAGCAACCCCCGACGATCGTTTCGGCCTTGTTAGGCCTCGTCAGGAGGGTATAGCTGACACCCCTCTAGGCACATCAAGCAAGGGGTCCACGTCTGGATGACCCTGTATACTTATAGTGAGAGAAAGGGGGGGTGAGGATCCTGAGGACGAGCAACAGTACTAATGGCCTGCTCTACGGTGGGTGCCCGCTCAGGTCTCACAAGGTTTTAGCTTGCTTGTGCCATTACAGGGATGAATGCTCCATATGCAAATCAGTCTGCTCTCACCCAATGAGGGTGGCCCGCTTCTGCAGAATCCATTAACACCAGCCAAATTTTTTTTTAAAATAATCTACTTACCCTCTCTCCCGCGTCGAGGACAGTGGCTCTGATCGCCTCCTCTGGCCGGCGGGAGAGGGGGCTGACATCATGGATGTCAGCCAAGCCTCCAGGCCCCCCCACCCACTGACAACCTCACCATATTTGTAAGGATGTAAGAATTTGTAAGAATAAACGAGGATGTCAGTGGGCCAGTTAACCCTCTAGCTGCCATGTTGAGATAAGGGGATCCAAAGGATCCCCCTATCTCCCAATCCGTGGCAGCTAGATGGTCATATTTGACATCGTTGGAAAGGCCTGATCATGGCCTTTCCAATGATATCAAACATGACTAGGTTTGGTTTAAAAAATAAAATTTAAAACAAAATTTAAAAAATTAATATATATATATATTTTTATTTAAATGTTGTCTGGGGTGGTTTAGTTAAATAGGACCTAGCCGGTCAGCTAAAAACAATTAGCACAAAACGGTCAGAATGAGCGCAGTGCACATAGGTGAACTGGCTCAGCAGTGAAGGGGTTAAAAAGCAAAAACTTGTAAAAATTGGGTATTTCTATTCTCGGGACAAAATTTTAAAACTATTTAGCCGGGGTCTTTTTTGGTGGTTGTAGATTTTGGGGATTAAATTAAGAAAAAGTGCGTTTTTTACTATTTTTTCATCATATTTCATATTTTGTTATAGTAAATTATTCGATATGATGAAAATAATGGTATTTTTTGAAAGTCCATTTAATGGCGGAAAAAATGGTGTATAATATGTGTGGGTTGAATAAACGAATAAGAGGAAAATTTGACCTAAACACTAACAGCGCAGAAACGTAAAAACAGCAGCGGTCACTAAAGGATGGATTTGTGTAAAACCGCCCGGTCACTAAGGGGTTAAGTAAAATTAATTTGTTTCATAAAGTCCTTTGCTGACTATTACTTGTATTGTAAGTTGAGATCAATTTGATAGTTCATTTAAAATTCAATAGTTGATATCAGTTATTCAAATTTTTCTTTTATGATGACACAGTGTAAAACGAAATAAATTTGTTATATACCATTTTGTTTCATTTTGAATTCATATCATATCGATTCGTTATTCAGAAGTACTTCCGCGATACGAATTATCAAATTTCGTTCCAAATTCCGAATTTTTCCGAAACGCATGCACATCTCTAATGTGACCTGCAGTATCTCGCTCTCGCGAGATCCTGCAGGGCTGCAGAGTGATTCACGGAGAGATACTGGGGACTATTTAAACAGGTGTGGGTGGGTGTGGCATTACTGGGCTGAGACCGACACCAGGAGTGTGCATCTAAGAGCTGGGAAAACCAGGTGTGAATCTCTCCCTTTTTTGATTGGAGCACAAGTGAAAAAGGTCCATTAATTGGATTCCCCAATCCCTGCTGGATAGAAGATTTTGGATTGGTTAGCAGTTAGTAGATAGAGGCATATAAGGAGAGAAATGGTGATTTGGACCTTAGGAGCCAGCTGAGGAAGCCACTGATAAACCATCAACAGGTTCCTAAGTATAGAAAATGCTTAAAAAAATATTTAAAAATCTAGAAATAAAGAGACTCTTTACTGCAGAATATTATAAGCAACGGTTTATTAGATATTGAATTAAAAACTAATGTGTACGTGGAAAGATTATCAACTCTTTCACGGGAAAAACACTGAGGATAAGTGGAATATCTTTAAACTAACACTAGAAAAGTACACGTCACAATATATTCCACTGGTTAATAAATATAAAAGAAACAGACTGAAACCAATGTGGTTTAAAGAATATTGAATATGCCGTGCAATTTTGGGCACCTGTCTTAAAAAAAGATATTATATCGTTAGAAAAAGTGCAGAGACGGGCAACTAAATTAATAAGGGGAATGGAAGGGTTAAGTTATGAGGAAAGACTAACAAGCTTAAACCTGTTTAGTTTAGAGAAAAGGCGCCTTAGAGGGGATCTGATAACCTTATATAAATATATACGGGGCCATTATCAACCATTGTCTGATAACCTATTCATTAACAGGACTATACATAGGACAAGGGGTCATCCATTTAGACTGGAAGAAAGAAAATTTAGCTTAAAGCATAGGAAGGGTTATTTTACGGTGAGAACAATCAAGCTGTGGAATTCTCTGCCTGTTGAGGTGGTTGGGTCAGAGTCTGTACAGACTTTTAAAAAACGACTGGATGACTTCCTGCAGACACAGAATATTAAGGGTTATAATATTTAATATGTGGGTAAAAGCTTCTTGATCCAAGGAGAAATCTGACTGCCATTCTGGGGTCAAGAAGGAATTTTTTCCCAGTATGTTGCATATTGGCAAGCATTCAGACTGGGTTTTTTGCCTTCTTTTGGATCAACAGCAGTAGGTTATGTGGGAGAGGCTGAACCCGATGGACGCATGTCTTTTTTCAGCCTATATAACTATGTAACTATGTAACTATGTAACTCTAAGGCCCCCAGCACACGAGCGTATTTATGGCTCAAATGCGCCCGCACTTTCCTGCGTCCGTGGGGTTTTGATGGGGAAGGTCCTCCACCGGACGTGAAAAAGCCCTCCCCGTCAAAAAGCTAAACGGACGCTGAAAGGATACAAAGCGCGATTCTCCATAGGAGGATCGCGCTTTGTACGCTGAGAGCAGAGAGTGGAAGGAACGTCCACTTTTACGGACGTTCCTTCCTCTGCTTGTGTGCCGCCAGCCTAAATGACCTCTGTTCACAAACGGGCATAACACCAGGTGTTTTTAGTCTGCTAATCAATTTGATACATTGTACACCATACTGAGGGTGGGGTGGTGTCTGCTTCTGATTGAGATTTGAGAATTAATTTCCCTAAACATCCTAATATGCTGCATTTAACCCTTTCGCTGCTGAGGCTTTTCACACCTCTGTGTTGAGGTCATTTTTACTGCTTTCGCTCATCATGTTTAACCGCGTTTTGTAGCCATATTTTGATATATGACTCGGACATATTATATATCGTTCTTTCCGGCAGACTTGGCAGATTCATAATATGTCATTATTATATGTATACGTTATGTCATGTCTGTATATTATAACAAAAATGCAATAAAATTTGAATTTTCAATAATTTATTATGTGTAAAGTGGTTTTTTTCACATTTTAACATGCAATCGTTTGCAGTTATATTTTGTATGGGGTGTGCTTGTTCAAAAAATTTGAAATGGCGTCTCGTTACATTTTCATTTGGGGAAAATTTCGCTTTTTTTAACAAACGCACCGCATCCAAAAATCGTGCAGCATTATTGTTCACATTATAATTGAAATGGGAACAATATTGCTGCATTAACAAAACAAAAACAAGCAAAAAGGTGTTTATTTTTTTTTATTATTTTTTTTTTAGATATTTTTATTTTTTATTTTTTATTTTTTAAAAAAAAAAAATCATGCTCATGTTTGGTATCCTTGGAAAGGCCATGCTCTGGCCGATCCAACGATATCAAACATTAACCCCTAGCTGCTACGGATCGGGAGATAGGGGTTTCATTGGAACCCCCTATCTCCACCATTGGTGGCAGCTAGGGGTTAACTCCAGGACTGGCGTCATCGTGCTATGCACGATGACGCCAGTCCTCAGGGGGAGTTCCTGGAAGCTTGGCCGACATCCAAGATGTCGGCCAGCTCCAGGAGAGGATCACGATCCGGCGCTTTTCAGCGCCGATTCGTGATCCGGCTCCCCAGGGGTTAATCACAGCCACCGTTTGGAAGGGCAGGCTGTGCCCTTCCAAACGGTGCCTGGATTAACCCTCTGCCCCCCGGCGATCGGGAGGGAGATAGGTCTGAAGGACCTCCCCCCCTCCCTTTCAGGTGCTTCCTCCGCACATGCGGGGGGGGCGCATGAATTAGATGTCATCGTGCCGCCGCGATGACATCTAATTGCTCCGCCGGGGTCCCGGAGTGCTGGGCTGACATCCAAGATGTCAGCCCACACCGGGGGGCGCAGCAATCCACCGGAATCAAGCGGATTGCTGCCTCCTGTGCATGGATGTGCTCAGCGCGTCCATAGCACAGGAGAACCACTTGGCTGGACGCGCTGAGCGCGTCCATAGCAGCCAAGTGGTTAACTGGTGTTTGAAAAAAATTCAAAATAACATCTAAGGCTAGGGTCAGATGAGCGCATTTTGTACGGACTGTGCGTCCGTGCAGTACGGACGTAGTTACTGACTGACAACAAGGTAGTGGCCAAACAGTCCGTTTTTTTCACTGACGTATTTATTGACTGATGTAGCAGGGAAAGTAAATTAAAATGAAAAAACATTCTGTCCGTCCAAAATGCTGGACGTATAAATGCAGTCCATCTGACCTCGTTTCATCACTCACATACAAAGCTACACGGACGTTGCGGACGTGGCGCACTCCGCACGTCCGTTCTAGCAGTATTACGTTCTTGCCTAACCTGCGTCCGTTTGCTGCGTCCGCCATGCATCCGCACTTCCGTGCGGACGTACTTCGTGTGTGGGGCTCCATTGGGCAGAATGCTATGCTGCCACGGACGTACAAATGTGCGGCAACACGGACGTGATAACTGCGCTCGTCTGACCCCAGCCTTAAGCAATGTTATTTTTCACCTCGGGATTAAACATTCACAGGGTTATTCAGAGAGAGGTGAAAAGCAGGAGAATAACTGTGCTTTTTTTTTCCCTGAGTGGCTGCTTGTTAATTGGGGGCGTGTAGCCTGTCAGGTGATTTCACTTGTATTTGACCTGCATTTTACCTAATTTCAACATGTAAGAACTATGTGTGCATTCCGATTACGATATAACTTTCACGAATATGCGTATAACTCTATTGGTCGATCCTTTTGTTTACTTCCGATGCGAAAAGTTGTTCGTTTTTCGAATCCCTGTACTTCATATAAGTTATAATTTGGTTCCAAGCTTCTTTTTAAATCTTCCCCATAAATAATTGTTTTAAAGATTCGTAATTGCCGCGATCGTCCATGCATTGCATTTATTTTCGTTTTTATTCCGAAACGACCGCAAAGCATCTCTGGGTAAATCCGAACGAACGGAAATCGACCAACAGGAAATAGGGAGTTAACAATCCCAATGTGGCAGGAAATGCTATTAGTATGCTATACTATATAAGAGGACACTTTCACTTTCACTTCTACCTTTTTATTGCACTTTATGGACACTAAATACACCGACTGAGGAAGGCTTTTTAGCCGAAACGCGTCTCGGTATAACTTGTCCAGGATTTTATTATTTCCAATAAATTTATTATTTTATATCTTGCATTCGCCACTTTTTCTCCATCTCCCTACTTTTTTGGACATCTGGATCAACTGCTGCTACACCAAAGGGGTTTGGGCCTCCACCTTAAGAAAGCCCAAGGCGGTATTCCTTGAGCCTGGTATTGAGAGGCTCTATACTCGGTGAGTGTGACTAACTTTATTTCAATTTTCCAAATATACGCACAGAGTTACGCCATGGGAGTGCCGTCTCCCGATTTTTTCTGCTTTATCTAGTAACCACCATAAACGAAAGGAGGGACGTGCCACCCTATATTTGGCCGCAAGTTATCTTCCTTGAGCCTGGATTCCCTTAGGCTCCAATAAATGTGAGTGGTACATACATCGATTCTATTGAATTACTCCATTTTTAGTACGACCATCTGCACTATTATTGCTTTTATGTTTTATTCCTTTTGAGGGACACCTTAAAGAGAAGATCTGGTATACATACCACAGAGAAGATTGACACACCTGTCTTCTATCAACAACACTCTTTTGAGTATTGAATTGCTGCACTTTTGAACACTCATTTGCACTAATTGACCTATATTCGTATTTTTTGCACATTTTTACCCTTTTCCATTTGGCATTTTTAAAGGACACTTTTACTTATTTTTAACTTTACATTTTATTCAATATTAATCAGTTGTCTATCAATCAACTGTTCACTATTGCTATACCATTTATGCGCCGTATGGTGTTGTTTATCTCTTTGATTTCACTTGTATGGCTACATAAATTCAATGGCGGCTCACTGAGCTTGCTCACAAGGGCTTGTCAGTGGTCTACTCCTAAGTGGGCTATTTTCAAGTGGAGTTAAAAACAGGAGTTTAAATAACAGGTACAAATTGTGATATATATTTGATCTCTTGTTGTGGGTATGAGTGTTAGCAAGCTTGAAGGTTTGACCCAGCGCACATCCTGCTGCATGTATGCATGTCTGGAGGAATCCTTCCAGGGTCCATATCTCTGTAGCAAGTGTGAACGTGTAGCTCTTCTGGAAGCTCATATTGGAAATCTGGAGGGGCAAATCATAACGCTGAGGCAGATTGACAATCTTGAAAGGAGCCTGCTTCTCACGGAGCAAAGTATAGTTGAGGAATCTAGGGGTGTGGGAGGAGTGGAGTTAACCGGGGAACAGGTTGGTAGCTGGGTGTCAGTGACACGAGGTAGCGGAGGGGAGGGAAGAGGAAAAGGTTGGCTAGTCCTGATCTTGAGCACACCAACAGATTTGCCCCTTTGAGCGAAGATGTTGGGTGCATCGGCTCAGGTGTAGCAGTACTGGAGGAGGCTGCTCCCTCTAACAGTAGGGGGATCAGCCCACCAAGCCAGGTTGTGGTGGTAGGGGACTCTATTATTAAGAGAGTAGACAGGGTAATCTGTCGCGCTGATCGCCTTGACCGGACAGTTTGCTGTCTTCCGGGTGCCTGTGTTAGGCAGGTGGTTGACAGAGTTGATATATTATTGGGAGGGGCTGGAGATGACCCAGCTGTCATTGTCCATATTGGTACCAATGACAAAGTAAGAGGAAGATGGAAGGACCTGAAGAATGATTTCAGGGAATTAGGAAGTAAACTGAAGAAGAGGTCCTCCAAGGTAGTATTTTCTGAGATACTACCGGTGCCACGTGCTACAGTGGAAAGGCAGCGGGAGATCAGGGAGGTCAATGCGTGGCTTAAAGCTTGGTGCAGGAAGGAGGGCTTTGGGTTTTTAGAGCACTGGGCTCATTTTGCACTGGGGTACAATCTGTATAGTCGTGATAGATTGCACCTGAATGGAAGAGGGTCTGCTGTGCTAGGGGAGAGTATGGTTAAAAGGTTGGAGGAGACTTTAAACTAGTGGAAGGGGGGGAGGGATACAGTATCTTACAAAATGGAGACAGAGCAGATAGCGGAAGGGTTTCAGTTCAGACTAAGGGGGGTGGAGCCGGGGGGATGGGTAATGTCAGAACAGTGGAGGCATGTAATGTAAAGTCGCATTCAGCATCTGTGGGTAGAGACAACATTAAATGTATGCTTGCTAATGCAAGGAGCCTCAATAACAAGATGGGGGAACTAGAGGCAATAGCATACACTAAGCAATACGACATTATAGGAATAACTGAAACGTGGTGGGACGAAACGCATGACTAGGCTGTAAACTTAAACGGTTATACATTGTTTAGAAAGGATAGGAAACATAAGAAAGGGGGTGGAGTGTGTTTATATGTAAATCAGGATTTAAAACCTAATATTACACAACTGGAAAGCGATGAGGGAAATGTGGAATCCTTATGGGTAAATATTTTGTTGGGGAATAAACAGGGAAGTCAACTATTGGTTGGCATATGCTATAAACCACCTAATATAGATAATGATGAGGAAGAACAACTGTTAGAGCAAATTAGGAAGGCTGCAGATCATGGTAGCACTTTAATTATTGGAGATTTTAGTTACCCGGACATTAATTGGGATAGTGGGACTAGTAATTCAGCAAAGGGAATCCAGTTTCTGAACATTTTAAATGATACCTTCATGTCACAACTGGTAGAAACACCAACTAGAGAGGATAACTGTCTGGACCTGGTTATAACAAATAATGTGGATCTTTTCTCAAATATTAATGTAAAGGAACAGTTGGGAAACAGTGACCATAATATGGTGACTTTTGAAATAAACTCAAAAAAACACATTCATAGGGGGCATGCTAAAACATAATTTTAAAAAGGCCAACTTTATTAAAATAAAGGAAGCTCTCAATGTCATTGACTGGCAGAAACTCTTTCACGGGAAAAACACTGAGGATGAGTGGAATATCTTTAAACTAACACTAGAAAAGTACACGTCACAATATATTCCACTGGTTAATAAATATAAAAGAAACAGACTGAAACCAATGTGGCTTAGTAGGAAGGTAACTAAGGAAATGAAAAATAAAAAGAAGGCATTTAAGGCTTTTAAAGTTGATAAATCTGAGGCATCCTATAAAGCATATAGGGCAGCCAATAAAGCATGTAAAAATGCGATTAGATGGGCTAAACTAGAAAATGAAAAAGAAATAGCCAAAGAGAGCAAGACCAACCCTAAAAGATTCTTTAGGTACATAAATTCTAAAAAACCCAAGAGTGAAAATGTAGGTTCACTAAAATCTGAGTCAGGGTTATTGTTAACTGAAGATCAGGATAAGGCAGAAATTTTAAATGATTATTTTTCTTCAGTATTTATCAAAGAGAAACCTATAACAGGAGACATGAAATTCATTAATAAAAACTTACTAATACAAAGTTTACAAGTGAGACTGGTTGACTCAGGACAAGGTTTTGCAGAAATTAATCAATGTGAATGTGAATAAAGCCCCAGGGCCAGATGGAATTCACCCGCGAGTACTGAGAGAGCTATGTGTTGAAATATGTAAACCTCTGTTCTTAATCTTTCAAGATTCTTTTCTTTCAGGAATAGTACCAGAGGATTGGAGAAAAGCTGACGTGGTCCCTATATTTAAGAAAGGTTTAAAATTTGTGCCTGGGAATTATAGACCTGTGAGCTTAACATCTGTGGCTGGGAAAGTATTTGAGGGGTTACTAAGGGATAATATTCAGGAATTTATTGGGAGGTATAATGTAATTGGCAAAAATCAGCATGGTTTCATGAAACACAGATCATGTCAGACTAACCTAATTACATTCTATGAGGAAGTAAGTAGAAGTATAGATCAGGGGGTCACAGTGGATGTGATTTACTTAGATTTTGCCAAAGCTTTCGACACAGTTCCACACAAAAGGTTACTATTTAAATTGAGAAAAATTGGTCTAGATGAAAATACTTGTTCTTGGATAGAAAACTGGATAAAAGATAGGGTACAGAGAGTGGTCATAAATGGTACATTTTCAAGATGGACACCAGTGGTAAGTGGTGACTCGGGGTCTGTTATAGGACCAATACTATTCAATTTATTTATAAATGACCTTGAGATAGGCATTGAAAGCCATGTATCAGTGTTTGCAGATGACACAAAACTAGGAAAAGTAATACAATGTGAGCAGGAAGTTACTTCGCTGCAGGGGGATTTAGATAAATTGGGGGACTGGGCACTTAAATGGCAGATGAGATTTAATATAGATAAATGCAAAGTTATGCACTTTGGAGTGAAGAACACACAAGTAACTTATACCCTAAATGGTACGGAGTTAGGGAAATCCAAGCAGGAGAAGGATTTGGGAATAATCATAGACTTCAAACTAAGTAACAATGTGCAATGTCAAACAGCAGCCGCCAAGGCCAGCAAAGTATTGGCATGCATTAAAAGGGGAGTTCACTCACGGGATGAGCTCTTTTAATAATTTAGGGTGGATCCCATCAGGCCCCATTGATTTATTTGTCTTTACTTTAGACAGCTGCTGTAGAACCTCCTCCTCTGTAAACTGATATGTAAATGTCTCGTTAGTGTTTCCTCCTAACTGAGGTCCCTTTCCTTCCTTTTCTTCTGCAAAGACTGAACAAAAATATTCATTGAGGCAGTCAGCGAGACTTTTATCCTCTTCTACATACTTTCCTTCCTTTGTTTTTAATCTAACTAATCCTTGTTTTACTTTTCTTTTCTCGTTTATGTATCTAAAAAATGTTTTGTCCCCCTTTTTTACTGACTGAGCTATTTTCTCTTCTGCGTGTGCTTTGGAAGCTCTTATAAATTGCTTTGCCTCTTTCTGCCTAATTTTATAGGTTTGCCTATCTTCTTCACTCTGAGTTTTTTTATAATTATTGAATGCTGTCTTTTTGTTCTTCACTATTTTGGCCACTTCTGCAGAGTACCACAGTGGTTTCTTTCCTTTTTTGTTTTTGCTAACAAGCCAAATGCAATTTCCTGTGGCCTTCAATAATGCTTCCTTTAAATAATCCCATTTCTCCTGGACTCCCTTTAAACTCCTCCAGTCTGATAATGACTCCTTCACACAAAATCTCATTTTAGAAAAATCTGTTATTTTAAAGTCTAAAACTTTTGTTTTTGTGTGGTGCGGCGCCATCCCTGTTCTTATATTAAACCATACTGACTGGTGATCACTAGATCCCAAATTTTCACCTACAACAACGTCCGATACCAAACCTCCATTTGTGAGTATTAAATCCAATATGGCCTCTTTACGGGTCGGCTCCTCAACTACTTGTGTTAGAGATAATCCCAGTAGGGAGTTTAGAATATTTGTACTCCTGGTGCACCCAGCTGTTTTGGTTTTCCAGTTCACATCAGGAAGATTAAAGTCCCCCATGATAATAACTTCCCTCTTCATTGCCATTTTGGCCATTTCCTCAAACAGCAGATTATCTAGCTCTTCTACTTGTCCAGGGGGTCTATAGATCACACCTACACGAGCTACTGTATGATTGCCAAATGTTAGCGTAACCCAAACTGACTCTATGTTCACCTTGCTCACTTTTATTTGGTTCATTTTTATGTTGTTTTTCACATACAGGGCCACTCCTCCTCCTTTCCTACCTTCTCTGTCTTTTCTATATAAAGAGTACCCCGGTATTGTTATGTCTCAGTTATTTTTCTCACTGAACCATGTCTCAGTAACCGCCACTAAATCTACTTTTTCAGCTGCCATCATTGCCTCCAGTTCATTGATTTTATTGACTAAACTGCGAGCATTTATAGACACGACTCTGAGCTTGTCATTTTTTTCCCCGCATGTTGCTTGCACCCTCCAATTTAGTTTTGGGGGACAATCAAGCAGATTGTTTTTTACCCTTTTGTCCCCCCTCCTAATTTAAATATTTCTTTGTGAAACCTTTGAACTTCTCACTGAGAACATATGTTACCCTATGAGTAAGATGCAAACCATCTTTTTTATACAGTTCCTTTCTGCTCCAATTAGAGCTATTAAGAGACACAAAGCCAAATCCTTGCTCACGATACCATTCCCGAAGCCACAAATTAAATTCCCTATTGCGCATTTGCCTATCCTGAATGTTATGCACAGGCAAAACTTCAGAGAATGACACAGTGGACGCAATCTGCTGTATTTCACCTCCATGAACACAAAATCTTCCTTAATCTCAGAAACCTCATTGCTAGCTTAGTCATTTGTCCCTAGATGGACTAGAACGTCCTCCTCCCCTTGCTGCTTTGCTTGTTTGACAATATTGAGAATACGTCTTTTGTCTCTACGAGCAGTAGCCCCAGGAAGACATCTCACCAAACCACTACTCTCCAGCTCAACACCTCTTATGATAGAATCACCCATCAACAATTGCCTTCTATCATGTCCCCACCTTTTTCTTTTTGCTCTTGGTTGCAGTCCTGCATACCTTAGGCATAGGGGATGGTGTTTCTTCAACTATGGTGTCTGAGCCTACTTCCGTCTCACCACTACACTCTGAAAGTGCCTCAAAAGAATTAGGAAGAGCCACAGACTGTGGGACATGCCTTCTATCCACAACTCTAAGTCTACCAGATCCTACGGTAGTCCATCTGCCGCTCCTAGGAGGCCTCTGTGGCAGTGGCTTTGTAACAGTCATAGCCATAGCCAGAGTTTGTCTAACAGATAATTTACAGATCTCAGACTTCAAACAGGCAATTTCCTGCTGCAATAAAGAGAGCTGCCTTCATATCAGGCACACTCCAAACCTCCAAAAATTGGATCTAAAAACAAATGCATGACAGCTCTTACACTGGACCAAGCCTGCCATTATAAAAGAATGGATTTAAACCAACAAATCTTACCTTTTTGTAGGTTTTCTACCTCCTGTCTAACCTCAGACTACCTCCAGAGTATCTCCAGAGTATCTCCAGAAGATCTCCAGAGTATCTCCAGAAGATCTCCAGAAGATCTCCAGAAGATCTCCAGAAGATCTCTAAGTGCTCACTTTGAAGGCTTCACTTAGAAGGCTTCCCAAGCTCAATTAGACAAGCTACTATTCCCCAAGCTTTATATAGTCACCTAAGAACACCTCCCCCAGTAAGGCGTGGACAAGTTTAATCACCTTAGCAAATAGCACCCAATTGATTCCAATTCTATGCTAATCAGTAAGAAGAATGAGTCACCAGCCTAACCTAATTTACACACCAAACCTAACTTAAAACCTTAAGATGAATAGAAAAGATCTGTTTGAGACAAAAATCAAAATCACTCACCAGAAGATCTCTAAGTGCTCACCTTGAAGGCTTCACTTAGAAGGCTTCCCAAGCTCAATGATGTGTTTTTTTTGTTCTTCATGAGGTCACTGAACAGAGAAGACTCGATAGATGCACTCCTGGGACTTTGATTTGAAAATAGGAATATTGTGATCGCTACTCCAGCTAGTTTGTATTAATATTATTTATCTGGTGGTTGAGCGACAAAGACCACTGTGGTGTGCTTTAACGATTTTCCTTCATATTTTTTATCAGCGCTACCGTTTCTGTGTTGCAGTAACTTGTCAGGAAAGGACACTGGCTGTAATGGTAAGTATAAATGTATCCATATGTTTACTGTGTTACAGTACGTCTCTGTCAGGACTCCCTCCGGACTCGCCATACAGCTGTCTACCCGACGGTTCCTGGCGGCAGACGCCACAGTCCCCAGAACCGCCGCTGTCAGACGGCTCTCCCAGTGCAGCTTATGGTGGCCATCTTTAGTCACTCCATTAGTTCGGGAATAAGAGGAAGGGGATAACAATGTTTGATTGTGATAGCATTATGGTCCCGAAGACCCCTGTCCTTTTTTCTTATGAAAAAGATACTTGCTCCGGCCGGAGAGGCAGGTGGGTGGATAAATCTTTCTCAAGGTTTTCTTGTGTATATACGTTTTTAGGATTTTCAATTTGGGTTCAGAAAGAGGATAAATATGTCCATAGGGAATGGCTGCTCCCGAGAGTAGTTCTATGGGACAGTCATAGATTAGTCGGGGAGGCAAGACCTCCACATTTTTCTCATCAAAGATGTCCGCATAGGTTTTATATGCCCAAGGTTGAGATATTCCCTATTTTTCCATATTAACGTCTAGAATGGTAAGAATATTTTGAATCTGTGGTGTAAGAAGTCAGTGGTTAGTACATCGTGTAGAAGGGAAGCACATTTTACCGGTACTCCAGTGAATGAAAGGGTCGTGGTGCAATAACCAGGGGAGCCCTAAAATTGTAGGGAATGCAGGGGAGGAAACTAGGGATGGGTGTTCGGTTCGATTCGAACATGAGTTTGATTTGAACATCGCCCATTCGGCAAACTTCGAACATTTCGGACCGTTCACAAAAAGTTCGAAAAAATAAATAATTTTGAATTTTTTTTAAAAAATGCTTAAAAAATCCTAAAAAAATCTAAAGATAAAGAGACTCTTTACTGCAGAATATTATAAGCAACGGTTTATTAGATATTGAATTAAAATGGAAATATTTTTAACATTGAAGCCTATGGGATAAGACAATCTTGTTGCTAAAACATTAGGCAGACGAGGCCCTCTAATCAGGCACTGTAGAGGGCAGCCCACCGGGGCCTCACAAGGATCCCTTGAGGAGCATGCGGCTGCCGGATGACAGAGCTGCGACTGTGCGGGCAGGCTGGCCGGGTGCATGTGGCAGAGAGGTGGCGCAGGGAGGGCGCCACTGCACCTGCGGCCACGGCAGACCCCCCCCCACAACCAGGAGCCAGGGAGCCTCCACTGACTGACCACCAGTCTAAGGTAAGACCACCAGTCTAAAAAAAATAAAATCCGAGGACATTTTTAAATGTCCCAAGGAACATAAAATAAAACTTTTTTTTCTTTTCTTTCTATTACTCATCTGATTCCTGGATCCACCAACAAGCACGGCCTCTCGTCTCCCACGCTGTTAGACGCTGCATACACCGGCCACTGTGTGAAGCTTCTGAGAAGATACGCTATAAGTGTAGAGCGAGGAATGCAAAATGCGCAGCTTACCCTGCTTGTTCTGAGGACCCGATCTGTTGCCGGCTTTGCCTGCCATTTGACTATTCTCTCTGTGTACTCCCTGCCTGTTCTGTTTGCCTGCTGTTGCTACTGGTGTGCGCTGATTCTCACCATATACAGTAGCACAGTACAAGTGCCTAAACGTTGCTGACCCGGTTTTGTTATAACAACTACTCTCACTCTGCGACCCTGTCTGGTATATTCCGCTGCTTGTTACTGCTGGTGTGCTTCCATCCTGCCATATACTATAGCGCAGTACAAACATATATTGATCTCAGTCCGTGGTGTATATTGTTGGTGCTGTCTCCCTGGCCTGTGTGGCTGCTAGAGGTTAGGTTTAGTGGTCCCGAGTCCCGACCATCCTAAGGATCGGAGGGTTAGAGGTCTATTACCAGGGATCCTACCAGGTCTGTCCTGGGGAATCATTACAAATATGCGGTGAACGCCTCAGCAAATGTTAATGCCCATGCAATTTTAATGCACCTGTTGTAACTTTCATCCAAAGCCTGCATAAGTTTCACCATAATTTAGCTAAAAAATCACTAAACTTGTTCTGCATGCCCTAAAACGTCTCCTCTTTTCATACAGACTGCCGCCCCAAGCAGTTGTTTATGAATAGATTAAAGGAAACCATTTACCGTCATTTGAAATGTCATTTTTTTTCTTATTAATGTTTCTATACATCCTACAAATCCGCCACTTCACGGGCAGGTTATGGGGACCTCCTAGGCACGATATTTGAAGGAATTTTTCATTTTTATTCTTAACCTTTATGTCATGGAAAAAACACTGTTCCTTAAAAACGATTTTTTTTAAACTTGTTTCCTTGTTTCCTGTCCCCAGGGCACTACCCGGACCCCCATACACCTTTTATGACAAATATCTTGCATATATGACCTCTTGGACGGCACTCTAAAAATCGAACGTTCGAGTCCCATTGACTTGCATTGAGTTCGAATCGTGTTTGGCTCAAATTCAAACTTTTTCAAATGTTCTTGTTCGAATGCAAACCGAACACGGGGGTGTTTGGCCCATCACTAGAGGCAACAAGATCCAAGCTGATGATCTCCCAGTGCTTGGGACCTATGTACATTTCAAGGGGTATGGTTTCGGTGACACAGAATCCGAATGCAAAGGAGTAACATCCACAACTTGAATGCTTATTGGGTTTATTTTCTTACAAGTGGGTATACAATATTTGGCGGCATAATTTATGTCCATAGAGCATCCGCTAGTGCCAGAGTTGATCATCACCATGACAGGAAGGCTGTTGTTACTCCACTGTAGGGAGACAGGGATCGATAAGTGAGGAGCGGGGTCGGTATTGATATTGGGAATACGTAGGGAGGATAGGTAATGATGAGGCGCACCTCTCCTGTTATTTCTTTCTGAGCAAGACCTTATGGCATGATCCGGATGGCCACAATAGAGACACAGTTGATTACTGCATCTACGGTGTATCTCCTCTGGTGGAAGACGGCGGTTTGTAGCGCCAATCTGCATCGGTTCGCCCTGGTAACCTGCTGGTTGGAATGGGACAAGAGCAGTGGTATTCTGAGGTATAGGATGTGGTATAGCGAGTCGTCTTGGAGGAGGGGTCACATTGTTGCGTTCAAGGCGACTTTCTCTACAACGTCTATCCAGGTTTATGACAATCTGAATAAGAACTTCCAAGGAGGGTGGTGATTCACCATGGGCGAGTTCGTACTTAAGAAAGAGGCAAACTTGAATTGGCTTATGAGTGCAGCCTTGTTCCATTCAGTTTAGATTGCCTAACGTTTGAATTCTGTAACGTATTCCTCTACGGGTCTACAGCCATGCTTAGTGGCACGGAGTGCACGTTCTGCTGTGTCTTGATGGATTGGATCGTCATATAAGCCATCCACAGTGGCCAGAAAGTAGTCCCAGGATTCCAAGTCTGGGCTTTGGGCTTGGAGGAGGCAATGAGCCCAGGCTTGGCGTTCTCCGGTCAGTAAGGTGATAACGATTTGTACCTTTATGTGGTCAGCTGGCCTGGCTTTAGGGAAAACAACAGTTTACAGTTGTTGATGAAAAGTCGGTATTTGTTGCGATTGCTGTTAAACTTATCTGGTTGATCGACTGGAGGGTTGAGGGCGGCCATCTCTCATGGAAGTGCCGCTGGAGGGCTATAACGTGGAGGAGGGCCTGTAGGAGTGAGCACCACCCCCTGTAGGT
>RXON01005164.1:0-15334 GCA_009667805.1 Leptobrachium leishanense
GGAGGAGGTATCGGGCCATTTGCACGAGTACCAAGTAGTCGTGCAAACGGCAGTATCGGCACCGATACTGATACTAGTATCGGTATTGGTGCATCCCTAGAAAAAACCCCGCCGAAAATCCTGGAAAACCCGATGAGCCGCTGATCACAGCACAGAGCCGCTGCTGGAAAAAACCGACAAGCAGATGAATGTGGTATAAAACAAATTTTTTTAAAAAGTTTGCTTGAAAGTTTCTGTTACAGAAAAAAGAAAAAACGATTTAGGCACTCTTCGGGAAATTTTTTTTTGAACAACCTAAAAAAAATCTAGAAATTAAGAGACTAAAAATTATACCCTTATTTTCTTCTTACAACTTTTCCCATTAGGCTTGTGCACCGATTTTTTTTTCGGTTCGATTCGGCTCGATTTTTCGGATTTTTAAACTTTTCGATTCGGCTCGTTTCGAACGATTTCTGTTTCGATTCGGTTCGGCTTGATTTGTTTTTCGTGTACATTTTTTTTTTCGGAATATCGACCATTTTTCGTATCTTCGTGTCACTTTGCTCGTTTTTGTATCGACTTTTCGTAATTTCGGAAATTTTCGTTTTTCGGGATTGTGCATGTTTTCGGAATTTCGACCGTTTTTTGTATTTTCGTGTCACTTTGCTCGTTTTTTGTATCGACTTTTCGTAATTTCGGAAATTTTTGTTTTTTCGGAACGTCTGTTCTCCTCGTTTCAAAGCAATAAATTTCGATTTGACACATTTCAAGTCCATTCGAAAATTCCGAAAATATTTCGTTTCGGCTCGGAAAACTTTTCGGATCTGCCATTTTCGGATCTAAAAATTTTCGGAAATTCGGCCGCATCCGAAAACACGAATCGGGAAATTTCGTGAAAATTCCGAAATTCCGAAAACCGAAACGCACATCCCTATTTCCCATGTAAGTTACCTTCTTAAACCAAGTAACCACCCCTCACCCCCCCCTCGCCCCTTTCCCTTCCCCATAAATGAAAACACAACAAAGTATTGGCATTTTGAAAAGGTCACGTCTTTTATTAATTAAGGCCAAATTCTTTGCCTCTAAGGCAGAATTATTATTATCGATCCTCGTATGCCAAATACGTTACACCAGATAACACTGGCAGCCAGATAACACTGGCAACTACAATGCACCACAAGCATTGCCCAGAAATAGCGGCCCCACGTGGCTAAGCAGGATGACCACACGTCTGCTCAGGGTATCTTTTATGGCAGATAGCAAGCCGAGAGGATCTGCAAACCAGGAAGGCACCTGAGCTTTGTCGAACCAAACCACCACTCACCCCGTACCCTGCAGACCCTCCCCCCACTATCGCCTCTCCACGTGCCAGGCTGCCTATTTCACCGCCACCAAAAACAAGGACCCTCTTTTTACTGCTACCAATAAAAACCCGTGACCTTTCTTCTTACCTCACTAAAACTCCTTATCGCGCCTTCAATGAAGAGTGTGTTCCTAGCCTTATCACTCCTTCAATTAACTCCTCACTTCTTGCTCCTATTTCTGGGTGCTCCAAACCATTAAACCATGGCCAGATAACACCAGCAAATAGCACGGCCAGATAAACACTGACAAAATGCAGTGTACCACACACATTGCCCAGAAATAGCGGCCCCACGTGGCTAAGTAGTGTGACCACGCGTCTACTCAGGGTCTCTTTATATAGCAAATAGCAGGCCGAGAAGATCTGCAAACCAGGAGGGCACCTGAGCGTGGCCGAACCAAACCACCACTCAGCCCCGTACCCTACAGACCCTCCCCCTACTATTGCCTGCCCATGTGCCAGGCCGCTATTTCACCACTCACAATACCTATCTCTTCTCTAGCTGTCCCCTAAATGTAGTACCATAATATCTGGCTTACCCCACTTTCTCCTGGATGTCTTCGCTATTCCCAATGACTGCCCCCACCCCGTACCTTGCTTCCCTATCCATCCAATCCCTACTTCAATTACGCTGCACCCCGGGGTCGCTCCTCTTTTGGTGCCAGCAGCATGACTCTCCATCCAGTGCACATAGGAGTGTCCCAGGATCCACACTCTCATTGCGTGTCCTGCAAATAACCAAAATGCAAACTATTAACTGTAATGCACACACACACAGTGTACCTGAACTGAAAAGAAACCAAAAGAAAAAAGGAAACAAATTATTATTATTAACCCTTTCGCTGCTGAGGCTTTTCCCGCCCCTATGCTGAGGTCATTTTTACCTGTTTTGCGCATCATGTTTAAACGTGTTTTGAAGGCTTATTTTAGTATATGACCCAGACATATTATATATCGTTCTTTCCGTCAGACTCAGTAGATTCATAATATGTCATTATTATATGTATACGTTATGTCATGTCTGTATATTATAACAAAAAATGCAATAAAATATGTATTTTCAATAATTTACAATGTGTAAAGTGTTTTTTTCCACATTTTAACATGCGAGCAATTGCGGTTATATTTGTATGGGGTGCGCTTGTTAAAAAAATTAGAGATGGGGTCTCGTTACATTTTTTTTGGGGAAAATGACACTATTTTTAACAAACGCACCGCATACAAAAATCGTAGTGCAGCATCATTGTTCACATTTAAATTGAAATGGGAACAATATTGCTGCATTAACAAACCAAAAAATAAAAAAAAAGTGTTTATTTTTTTTTTTAAATTTTTTTTAATTCTTTTTAATTTTTATTTTTCTTTTTTTTTTTTTTTTTACAAAATTTTTCACTTTCATGTTGGTATCGTTGAACGGCCATGCTCTGGCCGATCCAACGATACCAAATTTAACCCCTAGCTGCCACGGATCGGGAGATAGGGAGTTCATTGGAACTCCCTATCTCCAACAGTTGGTGGCAGTTAGGGGTTAAGTCTAGGACTGGCGTCATCGTGCTACGCAGTCCTCTGGGGGAGTTCCCGGAGGCTTGGCCGACATCCAAGATGTCGGCCAGCTCCGGGAAAGGATCGCGAACCGGCGCTTTTCAGCGCCGATTCGCGATCCAGCTCCCCAGGGGTTAATGCCAGGCATCATTTGGAAGGGCAGGCTGTGCCCTTCCAAATGATGCCTGGGTTAACCCCCTGTGCGCCGCCGATCGGAGGGAGAGAGGTCCGAAGGACCTCCCCCCCTCCCTTTCAGGCGCCTCCTCCGCACATGCGGGGGGGCGCCTGAATTAGGTGTCATCGCGGCCCCCGCGATGACACTAATTCTGGCGGCTGCTGGTCCGGATGCCGGGCTGACATCCAGGATGTCAACCCGCACCGGAGGGGCCAGCGATCGGCCGGAAACCCGGCCGAACGCTGACCCCGATGGGAGGACGCGCTCAGCGCGTCCTCCGCATACCAGCGGACTGCTGAGGACGCGCTGAGCGCGTCCTCAGCAGTGAAGTGGTTAAAACAAAACAATTGTTCCCCATAAGTTTTCCCTTCATTTCTTTTAATGGCCTCACATATCTCCTATACACTTCCCATTTCCATCTCCCCATCTTTTTAATGCGGTCCTTTTGGGTAAACCAATTCTGCCTCAGTTCTAGCAGTTCCTATCCTGAAAGAATGGGGGCAAATGCAACTCCCCTTTCAACCAAGCCCCTCTGTGGCCTGCTGCGGAACCATTTTGAATTGATACCCGGACAAGTTAGTACCACCCTTGAGCCCCCAGAACATGTGACCGTTTGAAGGAGCCGCCTCCAAGTATCCCCTCACACATACCACTGGGCATAAACTCAAACTGCGCATCAATCCCACTCATCAATCCCACACATCCGTCACTCTCACATCCTCCTTTCTTAATTGAGAAGAATTTTCACCCAGAGCAATTAGTTCCTCAATCCTTAGGGCAGCTGAAAAACTAAAACAAATGCTGCCCTAAAAAGATTGTTATCAGCTCCATCTTATCTCCTCCCTTGTCCTCCGCTGTACCCCACGCTCTCAAGATCTTCCTCACCACGAACTGTTTAGCCCAGTCCTTCTCTTCCTTTAACCGAGCAAAGCATGAAATACCACTAAATAGTTACCAAGCTGTCCTTTCTTTATTGACTTACCCCCGAACTTCATTAGATATTTTGAAAAACAACATTCTGCCCTACCTTCTCTGTCCCTTTAAAACGCGATCCAACCCTTGCACTGCTTGCTCTACGATGATGCGAAACGGTTGTAGCAACAATAAAGAAAAGAAAAAAGAAAAGAAAAGAAAATATGGTATACCCTGCTAATCATATAAATCGATTCATTCATTGTCACTCTCAAATGCACGAAAACAATAAAAATGTTAATTTACACAAGAAGAGACACAGATAATAAAGTTTAAAATTTCCCCGCAAAGCCTATCGGCCTCACGCAACGAGAAAAAAATTATACTACTTCTGACTCATTGTTAGAGAAAAATATATATACGCAACTTTGGCTCAAAAGGGAAATAGTCGAAGTGCATATTCCACCCATTTTAAATATAAAAAAAAAAGAATTTAATTACTATCCTATTCAGTCTTGTTCGGTGTTTTGAAACAAACCTGGTGTTTATAAAACACACCAATCCTCAAATAAAATCCAAAAAATAAAAACAACTTTAATTTTACCGAATTAAAACTTTCCATTTACCACTATATATGTCATGAAACGTATTTATGCAAATGCATTAAATTATATGTTCCTAAATACATTAATTAACTCTAATTTAATTGGATGTGATCTTCAATAATCCTAAATGTGTCAGGGAATTTGAACAATATTGATAGTAACCGAACAACAAAAATAATAAAATATAAAATAATAAAAGACACAAAATAATTATCCCTTAGACAACAACACAAAGATAATCCATCAGCATATAAAAATACATTATCTTCTTTCTTTGTCTTCTGTCTTATTGGTTGAAAATAACAGTTTTGTAAAACTGACATGTTTTAAGTTTTATTTCCAAATCAATGATCTTCTTTAATCGCATGATTTATTGATGAGTTGTCGATAAACTAGAATGTTTTATTGCCTGGTGTCTGATAATTCCTTATTATCCGGTTGATGTAACATTGCAATGTGAAATGATAATGTGTTTGAGTAAATTTCCTTCAATTCCAACAGCTTTATCAATATTGGTATCACATAATCTTCCATCTAGCTTGATCAAAGTTGGCATGCATGGGTAATTTTCACCTAAAGTAAAAAACTTGGAAAAAAATGTATTATTAACCTGTCAAAAACTTTAAAATTGATATGGTTAAAATTCTTTTAAATGGAGAAAAAAATGCAACACATTTTGGACACAAAGAAAAGGAGTGGTCATGAGAGATAAAAAAATGAAGGAGAGGAGGGGTCATGAGAGAGACAAAATGGAGGAGAGGAGGGGTCATAAGAGAAACAACACGGAGGAGAGGAGGGGTCATGAGAGAAACAACATGGAGGAGAGGAAGGGTCATGAGAGAGACAACACGGAGGAGAGGAAGGGTCATGAGAGAGACAACACGGAGGAGAGGAGGGGTCATGCGGAAACTCAGAAAAACAATTCTTAATAAACATCAATAATCTTTATTAAGAATATTGGTTAAAAACAAACATTCAAACATGAGGTGTTTGTGCAGCTATTTTACAACCTGTTTTATTCCCT
Source organism: Leptobrachium leishanense (assembly GCA_009667805.1). NCBI lineage: Eukaryota > Metazoa > Chordata > Amphibia > Anura > Megophryidae > Leptobrachium > Leptobrachium leishanense. The sequence goes on from RXON01005164.1 coordinate 5,601, forward strand.
CCAAGAATATTCAATGGGGGCACAGTTATACGTTTTTGGTTTTTTTTTGCACTTCACACCAAAAGACAAAAACATCAGACAGCAAAAAATAAAATTAGACATCTGGCTACCACTGCAGAAAAAGAAAACAATCAAACAATACTCAGATACCAAACTACAACCTTCCATCTCCCTTAGTCAACTAAAATAAAACAAAAAAAAAACCACCTTCTCTCATTTGAAATCTGCCTAAATTCCTTTGTACAGCGCTACTAAACCTGTAGGCGCTTTCCTTTAAACTTTCACTCAAATCCTTCAGCTTTATATCACTTCATCCTCTTAGATTCCAAAGAACAAAACATGAACCTAAACATGAACCTATATATTCCATTATACAAGTTACAAAAACTGTAAATGATCTCAGTCAGCCATTTTGGCAAAACATATAACCTATATTAAGGTGTGGTCAATCCCTTAGTGCTGGACTCAAACAAAGACCAGAGGAAAATAACCGACCACGCCTCTCTTGGGAAAATGTATAACTTTGAGCCCATCACCTTGATACACACATTTTTTTATATATATATCATACATCAATTTATAATCCATTTACAGTAAATCCAGCTCCCATAATTACTTTCTTTTGTTCCACATCTGTACGCACGCCGAAGCACTCAAACCGTGCCCAATTCCACAACAGTTACAGTCAGTGGCGTAGCGTGGGGGGCAGGGGGGGCCGTGGCCCGGGCGCAGTTTTGTTAGGGGCTCATAATTTCTTTTGAAATTATGCGCCCCTAAAACTTGTGGCCCGACTGACCCGCCGGGCCCTCGGGCGCCGCCCAAGGGCCCGCGGGTTGAGGGGACCCAGATGCCGGGCAGCGGGAGTGCCTGCCCAGTCCTAAACAGTGAGTGCGTCCTGTTGAAGGGGATGCGGCTGCGTGCAGGCGCAAGTCACGTGGTCCGTCTAATCAGGTGGTACTGAGTCTCTGTACCACCTGACTGGCCGGACCGCGTGACCTGTGCACACACGCAGCTGCCTCCCCTTCAACAGGATGGACTCGCACGCTGTTCAGGACCGGGGCGGGCAGGCACTCCCGCTGCCCGGGAGCTTGGACAATATCCAGGTGAGAGCTGGGGCATATCCATGAGCTGGGGAATATCCATGAGCTGGGGCAAATCCATGAGCTGGGGCAAATCCATGTGCTGGGGGGCAAATCCATGAGCTGGGGCAAATCCATGAGCTGGGGCATATCCATGTGCTGGGGCAAATCCATGAGCTGGGGGGCAAATCCATGTGCTGGGGCAAATCCATGAGCTGGGGCAAATCCATGAGCTGGGGCAAATCCATGTGCTGGGGCAAATCCATGAGCTGGGGCAAATCCATGTGCTGGGGCAAATCCATGTGCTGGGGCAAATCCATATGCTGGGGCAAATCCATGAGCTGGGGCAAATCCATGTGCTGGGGCAGTATCCATGAGCTGGGGCAAATCCATGTGCTGGGGCAGTATCCATGTGCTGGGGCAAATCCATGAGGTGCTGGGGCAAATCCATGAGGTGCTGGGGCAAATCCATGAGCTGTGGCAAATCCATGAGCTGTGGCAAATCCATGAGCTGGGGCATATCCATGTGCTGGGGCAAATCCATGAGGTGCTGGGGAAAATCCGTGTGCTGGGGCAAATCCATGAGCTGGGGCAAATCCGTGTGCTGGGGCAAATCCATGAGCTGGGGCAAATCCATGAGCTGGGGCAAATCCATGTGTGAGCTGGGGCATATCCATGTGTGAGCTGGGGCAAATCCATGTGTGAGCTGGGGCAATATTCATGTGTGAGCTGGGGCAATATTCTTGTGTGAGCTGGCTGGGGCAAATCCATGTGTGAGCTGGGGCAGGTTGGGGGGGGCGCACAATACTTGGCTGGCCCCGGGCGCTGACAACCCACGCTACGCCACTGGTTACAGTTACAGTTTTATAAAGCACTAACAGCTCCAGAATTCAACTGCTACTACAGTCTTTCAAGGCATTAGACACATGTCATTTGTATATACTGTTCAATTATCCCAAATAGATACTCACAGAACAACAAAAATAACTACATATTCCATTATCCAACCTGCACTGCTAAAAGACTACTAGCATTCAAAGAAAAAAACCCTTCTACAAACACATAATAACATTATACATTACAAATAAAGAGGTTTTTTTAATAAAAAAAGAACAAAGAGAGAAAAAATGAATGTATGAGAAAGAGAAAAAAAGTTAGCAGGCGCTTTTGAAAGTCACTGTAAAAGTAAAACCCTATTGTCTCCATTTCCTGTGCCCTTTTTTTTTTTTGTACACGAGGCAAGGCAGTAATGACACAGAAACAAAGCAACCTATTTTAAGAGAAGCAGTCCCTATACATAAATTACATATAAAAAACATAATATCAAAACTACGAAATACAAAACATCAAAGATAAACACATACATTAATAGTTAGTAAAGACAAACATTTAAATAAACAGACGCAATCAATGGCAAGAAACAAAATAAAATATAAAACAAAAACAAACATGCAATCTGAAAGAAAAAAACGTTAGCAAATCCTTTAGAATCAGCGCGCAAACACATGCCGCAAAAAAAAAAAGAAAAAATGGCAGCAGCGCGCAAGAAAATAAAAAATTAAGAGGAAAAAGAAAAAACTGTCTCTCAATGGGAGATAAAATTATTTGATATATAAGAAGAAATCAAAATCTAATCAATTAAAATAAAAAGCTACGAGCCAGAACTCCAGAACACAAAAGAGCTACACTATGGACACAAAGACAAACACATTTACTTAACGCTAGAAACATCTTTCAGTTTCCCGGGTGAGTGACATAACGAATATTCAGCACCAGAACTTCATCAGGGTAAATCAACATAACGAGTGAGTCACCGCTCATTAACAGTTCTCTATCAGGTGAGTTAAGATAAACAAACAATAAACAAAGAAAAACAAACAGAGCGTCCTACAACAACACAGTGGCTCTCACAGGCAGCCTCCCCATGGAAGCAAAGATTCTTTTATCTATATAGGCAATTGTTTAACATGAAATAAATCATATCAGACAATTGAATTAGTAAATCCCATTTTTGACACCAACTGAAAAATTCTATTCTTCATTATATTTACCATAAACCTTTTTCAAGTTTCTTCTTATATATCAAAACCGAAGTAAGGCGCTGCGCGACTCGGACCAGAGGAGTCGATAGACACAACCACACCGAGATATGGCAGATTATCATCTGATCAGTCCGTGGTCTGTCAGGTTTGTTTATTGTTTCAACATCCAATAGAAATGTTCGTTATATATAAAAACTTCCTGCAGTTTTCACTCCCAACATAGGAATGTGATACAACAACCAATCAGAGCAGATACATTTCTACATCATGTAACAAAGATTTCGCGGGCATTCTAAGTTAACACAGGACATCTATTTCCATCACACCGCTGACTAGCCTCGAGAGGAAACAAAATTGAACAGACACCGTGCTGGAAAAAGGAGGGGGGATTTCACACTAATGCAAAAATTAAAAAACTACCTATCATATTAAAATACCTTTCACAGATATATGATAGTCCTGATGCCTTGTGCCCGTATAAAGGCCATGACTGGATTGAGGAGCTTCGTGAAGCACCATGCTGAGGCCGAACGGCAGGTAGGTGAACTGCCAGAGGTCTTGGCACCAATGGAATTGTAAGTACGGCCGATGAGTAGGATGGCCCGGGACTGTAAGGTATGCGTCGGTGAGGTCCAGTCTTGTGAACCAGTCGCCCTCTCGAGGAGGTCCCTGAGTAGGTGGATGCCCTCCATTTTGAAGTGATGATAGGACACAAAGGCATTGAGAGTTTTCAGGTTTATGACCAGACGGAGGTCACAAGGAACACATTGCTTATGAAGCGAGGGGGATCCAGCGCGGGGAGGATAGCCCCTTTCGCCTACAGGCAGCGGAGTTCCCTGTCTAATGGGCTGGGTGTTGGGAAGCAGACTGGAAGGGAACCTGGGAGAAGTCTATTAAAAAAACAGATACGGTTCGTAGGACCCAGGAGTCAGATGTGAGCTTGCGCCATATGGGGAGGAAATAGTGTAACCGATACGCGACCGGTATGTGTGGGAGTGGAAACGCAGGGGTACTCACCAGCTGAATAGCGATTTTTGGTCTGCTGAAGCCACGCCTGACGGGAACTCCCCGAGCCAGGGTCGGGCTGGGTCAATATTGCACATCCGTGCTTTGGTTTGTAGTGAGGCGAGGTCTATAGGAGCTGTTGTATCGGCTGGCGACCCGACCTCTTGGTGCGCCAGCCCTGGAGGAAAAACGAGTCTGGGGTGGAAGACTCTTTTCATATTAGATTGGACCTTCTGCAGGTTGGTATTAACATTAACCTTACGGTTTAACACCTTTAGGAAGGGATCCCCAACAGCAACCCCTTAGCAGCAGGACCAACTCCTTGGTACACATGCTAGTAAATTTGCGTCAAAGCAAAATAATGCCACTTTGCGGTGTTCAGAGGAGATGCCAACGTTGGCATTACCTAAAAGGCAGAGGACACGCTGCGCCCATTCTCAGACTATTGCAGGATCAAGCAGTGAATTGTTAGTGAGCGCTTCGTCCGCCATGACGAAAATGAGAGTGAGTGGGCTGGAACCGTCCAGCAACTTGTCCTGAGCAACACGGAGGCCCTGCTCCAGACCTCGAAAAAGGGGACAAGGAGCGGCGCTGGGGTATCCGAGGAAACCAAGGAGCGTGGCGGCGCTGGCGCAGTGGAAAGGGGTATTATAGCCATAGTATCGGAACGGGGCTCACCCGTAGAACTAGGAGTAGCTGGCGGGTCACCAGCAGTCTCGGCTCCTTCCTCGTCAGGGTAATCAGCCTGGTAGTCATCCAGGTCACCAACGTCATCCCCTTCGTGATGGACAGAAGTGCGGGAAGACTTTTTAGCAGTGCCCTTACCCTTGCCTGTGGACTCGGATTGACCCTTCCAGGGTCTTATACGCGATGGCGCGGCAGCCTCAGACTGATCGGACTGAAAGTCCTCAGAGCGAGCCAGTGATTGTGCCCTAGAAAGGACTGGAGGGTCTGGGTGGGGAAGCTGGGGCATAGCTGCAAGCGCTACGGGCAAAGTTTCAGAGATGGCAGTTAGGAGCCATGCCTTAAACTCCTCCGGATTAGTGGGGAGCTGGGAGGAATCCATGGAGAAAGAGGTAAAAAATGGGGCTCACCCGTTGGGGATATATATTTATAATATATATTAGAATGTATATCAAAAAATATATTCTTTAGTTTGGTAATGATCGGGGCTCACCCGATGTATTGTGGGGCTACAGGAAACCTGTACTGGCCACCAGAAATAAATATATGTATGTTATCGGGGCTCACCCGAGATGACAGGAGCGATAATAGGATCCTGCAGTGAAGCGGAGGCCGCTTGGGGAAGCGCTACACGAGCTGACACCTGTCCGAGTATGTCGGAGCATGAAGAATCGAGCTCCTGAATGGCGGCAAGCGCAGTACCAACTAAAATGGCCGCCGGAGTGCTCAAGCGCAGACGACACCATGCTACACTGAGGTGAAGCAAAGAGTCAGATCGAGCACGCGCGGTTCAGGCGGCAGGCGCCGCGCGAAAAAACAATGCAGGGAAAAAAAACTTAAAACACGGTAGAAACCTAATAGAAAAAATGCCGCAAGTCACCCGACGGCCAGATCATAAAGCACACTCTATCCGCCGGGAGACCAGCACGACACGAGAAAAGCACAACCTGCAGGCGGGAGAGTGCCCGCACAGCAGGGACGAAAAAACCTAGGAGAGAACAATTATTCACATGTTTGTTTATGTGTGCTTAATTAATAGCAATTAATAATACAATTAAAAACACAACTAACTAAGCCTGACAACCAGGAGCTGTTTTGAAAATGTCTCACCTGGAGGTCAGCAGCAAAGAAAAGAGGGCGTGGCTAGGACTCACTGCTCTCTTGTTGTCTAATGGTTACTACTGTTGCTATGTAAACTTTCTTTGCTGCTGATGGTTTAGTAAAGAAAAGAAAATGCAAAATATGAATAGGGATGAGCCGAACACCCCCCGAGTTCGGTTCGGGCCCGAACCCGAACTTTCCATATGTTCGGGTCCGAACCCGAACCCGAACTCGAACTCCATGCAAGTCAATGGGGCTGAAAATTCGGTTTTTAGAGTGCCCTCCAAGAGGGCATATATGCTAGATATTTGCCATAAAAGGTGTATGGGAGTCCGGGTAGTGCCCTGGGAGACAGGAAACAAGGACAAAAAGTAAAAAAAAATTTTTTAAAGGGTCAGTGAGTTTTCCATGAAATAAGGGTTAAAAATAAAAATTCCTTCAAATATCGTGCCTAGGAGGTCCCCATAACCTACCCGTGAAGTGGTGGATTTCTAGGATGTATAGAAACACTTAAAAACAAAAAAATTAAGTTTCAAATGACGGTAAATGCTTTTCCTTTAATCTATCCATAAACAACTGCTTGGGGCGGCAGTCTGTATGAAAAGGGGAGACATTTTCGTACACGCAGAAAAAGTTTACTGATTTTTTGCTGGTGAAAAGGAGGAGAATGGAAAATTCTAGACCAAATAGCCGATTTGGAAAGTGAGATAAATGGGAGAATTTTTCTGGTTTGGCTATTTTGACCTAGAATTTTCTCTTCAGTCATTCTCCTGAGTTTCACCTTTCTCTGAATAACCCTGTCAGGGTTATTCAGAGAGCGGTGAAGAGCAGGAGAATGTCTGGAGAATGGAAAATTCTAGGTCAAAATAGCCAAACCAGAAAAATTCTCCCATTTAGGCTAGGGTCAGACTAGCGAATTTTTAACGTGCGTTTAGGCGCACTTAATCACGGCCGCAATGACGGCCAATATACGAAGTAAGGCCGCACGAAAGTCCGGCTGCGCAACGCAAGTGGAAAATTAACGCATTTTTTCGATAACGCAGAACCGCTAGTACGGACGTACAAAGTGCGCTGCATCCACTAGCGGCGTGTGTGCGTGATTTGGAGACGTCAGACCCTGCTCATGTCCGGCCAACATAACGACCAGACACCCAAAGTTTCCTGGTTTGGATCCGTAAAAAATCACGCACAAAAATGCGCATCGTATGACCGTTTTCGCGCATTCCGTGAAAAAATACGACAATGCGTTCGGACGCACTTTTTGACGGTCGCTGTGAAAAATGTGTTAGTCTGACCTTAGCCTTATCTCACTTTCCAAATCGGCTATTTGGTCCAGATTGTTCTCTTTTCCTGCCATTCTCCTGGTTTTCACCTTTCTCCGGTTTGGCAACATGAACAGGTATAAAGTAAAAAAAAGAAAAAAGAAAATATAAACATGTATTTTTTTGTGTGTTATTTTTATTAATGCAGCAATATTGTTCACATTGCAATTATAATGTGAACGATGATGCACTAATGATTTTTTTCTATGGGGCGCGTTTGCTATAAATCACGTAATTCCCCCCACAAAATGTAACAAGTCCCCATTTCTAATTTTTGTACAAGCGCACCCCATAGAAAACATAACCACAAACGCTCATGTGCTAAAATGTGAAAAAAACAACACTTTACAGTACTTTACTGTAGATGATTAAAAATTTAAATTTTATTGCATTTTTTTCATAATATACAACCAGGACAGGAGGTATAGATATAAAAATTATATATTATAAATCTGCAGAATCTGCCGGAAAGAACGATATCTAACATGTCGGTCATTTAACAAAATGTGGCTTCAAAATCGCATTTAAACATGATGAGCGAAAGCGGTAAAAATTAGCTGAGCACACAGCGGTGAAATACAGCATATTAGAAGTTTTAGTAGGGAAATTAAAACTTCTCAAATCTCAATCAGAAGTAGACACCACCCCACCCCCTCAGTATAGTCTACAATGTATCAAATTGATTAGACCAGCCTAAAACACCTGTTGTTATGACATTTGAAAACCAGAGGTCATTTAGAGTTGAGAATTTTTGCACATACACATTAGTTTTTAATTCAATATCTAATAATTCGTTGCTTGTAATATTCTGCAGTAAAGAGTCTCTTTATTTCTAGATTTTTTAGTATTTTTTAAGCATTTTCTATACTTTTTTTAAAAAATTTCCTTTTTTTTTTCGAACTCGAACCGAACACACTCAAAAAGTTCAAAGTTCGCAAACTTTCAAACAACCAAAGTTCGGGCCGAACTCCGAACCGTCCGAACCCGAACAGCTCATCCCTATTCCTGACTTGATATAAAATTAGAAAATGCAATGCATATACTGCAAAAATACGCATCAACCTTCCCATTGCTAACTCTGCAAGTAAGCCAGGAGCGCCTAATAAGGTCTCCATTTGCATTTTTACGAAAATAAAAATCAGAGTCTTTAACCCCTTAAGGACGGGAGTAATTTTACAACTTCGGCGCTGTTTCGGAAGTAGAAGTTTGCTGAGCTCATTTTGACCATTTTTAAGTCACGTATTCTTATACCACCCAGACAAATTATATATCGTTCTTTCCGGCAGACTCGGCAGATTAATAATATATCATTATTATGTATATGTCATGCCCTGCCAAATGCTATAACAAAAAATGTAAAAAAATTGAATTTTCAATAAAATTTCAATCTTCCACAGTGTGTAAAGTGTTTTTTTTTTTTAATTTTATTATCCGAGGCTCTGCGGTCATATTCTATTGGGTAGATTTGTTAAAAAAATTAGAACGGTGAACCCATTTTTTTTTTGGGGAGAAATTGCGTGATTTTAGCTAAACCCCCCAAAAAAAAAATCATTAGTGAAGCATCATTGTTCACATTATAATTGAAATGTGAACAATAGTGCTGCATTAAAAAAAACAAATTTTTTTTTATTATTATATTTATTATTTTTTATTATTTAATTTATTATTTTTTTTTATTTTTATTTTTACTTTTTTTACACTTTTATTTCACTATTACCATGGTCATGTTTGATATCATTGGAAAGGCCATGCTCTGGCCTTTCCAGCAATATCATACATGACCCCTAGCTGCCACCGATCAGGAGATAAAGGGGTTCAAAGAACCCCCCTATCTCCTGCAAGGGATTTCCATGGGAAATCCTTTGCAGCTAGGGGGTTCCCCGGTAACTGACATCATCGCGCATGGCGCGATGAGTCAGTTGACCGGGGGGTGACCCAGAGGTGGGGGCTGCCATCCAAGATGGCGGCCCCCACCGGAAATAGGCCGCGATCGGGCACAAATTAGTGCCCGGTCGCGACCTGGCAGCTAAGGGGTTAACCCCCCATACATCGCTGGAAAGGTCAGGCTGTGACCCTTCCAGCGATGCTGGCCACAGCCGCCGGGCCAAGCGATCGGGAGATAGAGGGATCCGAAGGATCCCTCCCCTCCAGGCGCTTCCCCTGCTCCGGCGGGGGGGACGCCTGAAACTGACGTCATCGCGCCACCGGCGCGATGACGTCACAACGCCGGAGAGGGATCACACTGATCTGACTCCGGGGAGTCAGAACAGCGTGGGAAGCGACCGGAGAAGGTGAGTATCTCCCGGGGGGGCTCTAAACGCCGAGGACGTACATTTAGCCCGTCCTGCGGCGTTAAAGGGTTAAAGGGAAGATCTCACACTCGGTACTTCTTGGATTTATAGGATGCATTTCCACAAATGCTAGTTTCCGCAGTTGAACAGGTAGAAGGAAGACTAAAACGAGTGTAGTGGTTTCGAAGAACAGCACATCAGAAACTGCAG
>RXON01005165.1:0-29672 GCA_009667805.1 Leptobrachium leishanense
CCCTGGAGGTCCGATTTTGAATATAATATTCACGGCTCGCCTGGAAACCATACTCTCGGCCTTTCTCAATCACGCTGACATCCCGGCTCGACACTGTCGCTGCAGACATCCGAGCAATGGAAGCACACTGACAGGCTGGAGAAGATGACAGACCTTGCTGGAGCACACAACGACATGGCAGGAAGGAGAGGACCTAGAGACACAACTCCAGGAGGACAAAATTAACAATCGCAGGACTAAGGCCTATGGTCAGACTGAGGCATGCGACCGCGCGTTCTGGCGCACATAATCACGGCCCGCTAGCACAAATGCGGGCAATGACAGCCAATATACGAAGTACGGTCGCACAAAAGTCCTTACACCACCGCGCAACGCAAGCTGGAAAATGACACGCATTTTATTCAGCGGAGAACGTTAACCGCTGGTATGCGTACAGAGTGCGCTGCGGCCGCATAGCAGCTGGGTGCGTGATTAGGAGATTGTCAGACGCTGCTAGTGTGCGGTCCAACATTAACGTTCAAACAGCCGATTTCCTAGACTTACTTTTTACCCATCGTCATGAAATTACGTCCGAATTGCGGACGTCTGACCACTTAAGCGTATCTGGCTGAAAAATTGCGGTGCGCACGCATCGCGACATTTGACGGGGAGGCCGCAAAAATGCGCTCATCTGTCCCAGCCTTAGAGACAAGTCATGCCGCAACAACTTTACCCCAACTTGCATCCTATGTCACGGAACTCTTTCAGTGTCTTCTTCCGAATGCCATGCCTGATTTACTCTTATTTGACCACATACATTGACTACCAAGGCCACCGTCAGCCCACGAGCGATTGTCCTGCTTCGTTTTCATTATTTTAAGCCGAGTGAGGACGTATTGTGAGCTCTACTAAAGCCTGGCACACTTCCACCTGAATTTGAACACATAGCGATTTCCCCTGATCTCTCTAAAGCCACCCTTTAGCAGCGCCGTAACTAACGTCAGGTCACAACGTTGCTCCGTGACCGTAACATCTACTACCGTTGGGAATATTCCACTAAGCTTTTGATTTCCCACCAGGGTTCTTGCCACATAGTGACCACGGTGGCTGATGGTCTGCAACTCCTCTGTGAATGGGGTATGGAGCCTCGCACCGCCTCACCTTCACACGCAGGCGCTTCACAACGCCTCAACCCTGAATGGCGCGAGAAATGACAATATCTGTGAAATACAGTTTATCTTTTCTCTCTTTCTCCGGCATCCTGTGTGGGTCGGTACCCCACCGGGGCTGTTGGTGGGAGGCATTTCCTAGCCCGGTACTGTACCAAGTTATAAATGTACTCTGGGGATCTAAGTCCCAAGTTTGAGTTAGTTTGTTGTCTGAGGGACATTAATGCACTAGAGTCTGGGTTCCGTCATGCAGAGAGTGATGGAGTCTTTTCAATTTTTTTGGCCATTTTCACCCCTCACTCTCCGTCCTCTGTTGAGGAGTTTGAGAAGCACTCCCAGTCTATGGAGCTTCTCCCGAGAGAAATTCCCGCTCGGGAATGTACATAGTTTTCCCCATTCTTACAGGTTTTTTTTTGTTTTTGTTCTTCACCACCTTCCAAACTGCACATGTGTACGTAGTGTTGCTAAGATACACCGGTTCTGCTCCCCACAGCAGTTAATGACGTTAGTGTCATATAATGTCAAGGGACTGAACGTCCCATTTAAACACTACTCCCTTTACGCAGAACTTAGATGATTGGGAACAGCAGTAGTCTGTCCTTATCCCCCTTTTCCTTTCTCCTTTGTCTCTCCTCTTCCTTTCACCCCCCTCTCATCCCTCCCTTTCTTTTGCATCTCCCCCGTCTGGATCGCCCCAGAGGTCCTCTCTGATAGGGGCTAGTTTCCGGAAGCTAAGCAGAGATTACTAGCCGGAGCCTGGACTCCGCAGCTGAACAACCCTATGCTCTCCAGGGCTTAGTAACAGCGGGCGTTATTTACGTTTATCACATATCGACTCGGGTTGTATAAACCAGTGTTAATGCCTTTGTTTATTCCCCTTTTATGTATTTTCTGTCTTACCCGCTTTTATTCTTTTTGTATCTCATTATATGCAAATTTGATTAAAAAAAAATAAAAAATAAAATGTCACTTTGTAACCAATGGGCTGATATTTGGGGCTCTGTACCTTTACATTTCCACAGTAAAATCATAGCATATTGTAAGATATCATAGCGGGGGAGGGGGCGTATGACAGATCTGCACAGTAAACCCATTTAGAAGTTTTGCAAACGTGTCGCTATGAAAGCAATAGGTTGATATTTGGGGCTCTGTATCTTTCCATTTTCACAGTAAAATCATAGCATATTGTAGATGTTATAGAGGGTGATGTATGTGTGACAGCTGTGTGTAACCATTATTATATATATTACATTATGTTATATACTGCTCCCTCTATTATTTCTCTCTTTAATATCCCCAGAGATATTGTCTGATGGCTAGACTCCAGCCCTCAGGAGGGAGCTCCTTGTAGAGGGGCTGAAACTAGTCGCTGCCCTTTACAATGTGTTTGCTCTGCAGGAGGCCTCTTATGGATCTTCCTAATTGATGTTCAGTAAAATCTATTAAAGCCAAATTGCCCTAATATTTGTATATTAAGAGACATAAAGGCAGCTCTGACCTGCCGCCTGGATCCTCCTTTCAGCACTGAGCTCTCTGCTATGAACAAAGGCTTCTCTCCCAGGGAACTTCCTGTCTGTGCAAACCCATCCTCCACAGCAAACCCTCTAGTAGAGTTCCAAACACTAAAGACTAACTCTGTGACCATTATATTGTCTGCAGCAGTAAGTGAACGGGTACAGTGACCTGAGCTGGAGACACTTTAATGTTAGGAATTGTCTCCTGTGTTTTGAACTCCACTCTAGTAGTTCTTTGTGAGCAGGAAGAGGTTTGTCTCAAACACCACAATCAGGTCTATTCACTAAACGGTGAAGTCAGGAGAATCTGCAGAAGTGAACAATCTGGGTCAAAATCACCAAACCAGAAACATTCTCCCATTTCTCTTCTTCTGCCAATTCTCCTAAACGTCACCCTTTAGTGAATAGACCTGAATGTGAGAAACATCAGCCAATACTGAGGAGCTCAGCCATAAAGTATTCTCCGCTCAGGAGTTTATTGTGTGTTTGTATCCATGTTACAGTAATGTGCGGTGTGTATGAGCGGATCACACAATCCACAGCAATACAAGTCACAGCAATTAACAGCTTTTAAGGATATTACGGCACAAGTGCAGAGGCGGCGACTATAGAATTCGGGGAATGGAAGGGTTAATTTATGAAGATAAGCTTAACCCTTTCAATGCTGAGCTAAACAGGGCTGTCACTCTCATACAGACGTTTTCAATATTGAATTATTGTAATTTTTCCCAAAGCGCCTCAGTCTCCTGGACTCTCACAAACCACACAAATATCTGATACATTGAGGACATTTTCATCATATGGACAGAAGGAGAGGACCCACTTCTAGATTTCCACAACACGTTCAATATGTTCCACCCGTCTATTAAACGCCAGATGGATTTCTCCGAGCACAGTGTCAGCTTCCTGGACGGCACCAGATCCGTTGCCAATGTGTAAGGAGCTGGTTCCGGGGCGGCAGGTTTGAGCCGAATGTGCGAAGATAGGAGCGAGAAAGATGTATATAAACAAAAGGGGTTTATTAGGAGTAAAACATAAAAGGCAATAATCACGTAGCGGCCGGGTAATATTGACAGGAGGGAGAACACTGTATAAATAATAACCGGCAATAAGATTAAGTAAAAGGCGAGCTGAGAGAAAGGAAAACAAAAAGGGCCTAAACTAGACTATACTATACACATACATAAATATATAAGAAAAAGGAGAGTAGATAGAAATAGGAATTAGAGCAGTGTTAAACCAGATATCTGACCGCTTCTGTCCCGCGGGAGGAGCAGAGGGAGACTGGGGGGAAGAAAGTCCCGTCTTCCTCCGTGATCACTCCGCCGTCCAGCAGGATCTACCGAGAGCTGGGATCCTCCTGTCATGTGACCCGGCAGCACGATCCTCCATGGTGTCCTATGGCCGCCATGGAGGGGATGCTGGGGATGGCGGTGTAGCGCTGCCCCCAGAATCCGCGAGCTTAGTGATCGCTAAGGGGCAGGATGCTGGACTCTGCGTCTGCCCCGCGATTTACTGGGGAAACTGGGACGCTAAGGGGAAATTAGCACATGTCAGTGTCCCGGTTTTGGCACACGACCTGCGATAATGCTTTTAAACTCTTGTTTGGCAAAGTTTCATCTCGTTCCTGAAACCTTTAACCCTTTAATTACCAAAAGGGCACAAATAACCCATTCTCTGCCAGAAAGCTCCATATCAGTGATTGTGGTCAGGGGAGTGATTGTCACACAGGGGCTTCTTAATGACAGCTTATAGTCAGCAATATATGCATTTACTTACAAGAAGCCGCTCACTCCCAGCACCCTCAGCAAGGATCTCCTCTCTGGATTCACCAGGTGGATCTGCCGCCTCACAGGGCTCAGGACACAAAGGACAAAGGGGATGGAGCTACAGGGGTTAAAGGAGAGGCAGGAGTTACATATAATCCCACATCAATACAAACAAAACCAAAACACATTTTAACACTTTAACTGGCAGCCCTGCAGCAGGTGGGTCTGAACGCCGTGGGGACGGCATAGCAAGCGCCTCTGGCGTCTATGGGCTGCCTCCGGCCCTCACACTAGTGAGCACGCGCCATGCATCATCTGCATAGGAGGGGCCAAAGCAGCGGCCAGAGAGCCAGGGCATAGCAGTACCACGCCGGCATTTATACCCGCCTGCCGGGCACAATCCGTCCAGCGGTAAGAGGTTAACGATTCAAAAGGGAATATAAAAAAGTCGCTAAGACGAGACAAGAACGAGCAAGAAGAAAACAGTCGCAGCACTTTCTGATTCAGCATCTGGACAACTTTTATTTTCCGTCATCATCATCATCATCATCACTCTAAGCTTAATCAGCCAGGATGGACAGACAATAGGACAGAGGCACAGGGACAGAGAGAGGGACAGACAGAGGCACAGGGACAGAGAGAACAGACAGAGGCACAGGGACAGAGAGAACAGACAGAGGCACAGGGACAGAGAGAACAGACAGAGGCACAGGGATAGAGAGAACAGACAGAGGCACAGGGACAGAGAGAACAGACAGAGGCACAGGGACAGAGAGAACAGACAGAGGCGCAGGGACAGAGAGAACAGACTGAGGCACAGGGACAAACAGAGGCACAGGGACAAACAGGCACAGGGGCAGAGGCACAGGGGCAGAGAGAACAGACAGAGGCACAGGGACAGAGAGAACAGACAGAGGCACAGGGACAGAGAGAACAGACAGAGGCCACATGGACAGAGAGAACAGACAGAGGCACAGTGACAGAGAGAACAGACAGAGGCACAGGGACAGAGAACAGACAGAGGCACAGGGAGAGAGAGAGAACAGACAGAGGCACAGGGAGAGAGAGAACAGACAGAGGCACAGGGACAGAGTGAACAGACAGAGACACAGGGACAGAGAGAACAGACAGGGACAGAGAGAACAGACAGAGGCACAGGGACAGAGAGAACAGACAGAGGCACAGGGACAGAGAGAACAGACAGAGGCCACAGGGACAGAGAGAACAGACAGAGGCACAGGGACAGAGAGAACAGACAGGGGCACAGGGACAGAGAGAACAGACAGAGGCACAGGGACAGAGAGAACAGACAGAGACACAGGGACAGAGAGAACAGAAAGAGACACAGGGACAGAGAGAACAGAAAGAGACACAGGGACAGAGAGAACAGAAAGAGGCACAGGGACAGAGAGAACAGAAAGAGGCACAGGGACAGAGAGAACAGACAGGAGGCACAGGGACAAACAGAGGCACAGGGACAAACAGAGGCACAGGGACAGAGAGAACAGACAGAGGCGCAGGGACAGAGAGAACAGACAGAGGCACAGGGACAGAGAGAACAGACAGAGGCACAGGGAGAGAGAGGGACAGACTGTAAGAGACTCCTGTTCCCTGGCTGTGTACCTGCGTTATTAGCGCTGCCTAGAATTGCTCAGACGCAGCAGCCACAGATAGGAGGGGGTTAATAAGAGCTGTTACTGTGGAGCTGGATATTAAAGCAGTTTGATTATACTGCAGACATCTCCTGTATCTCTCACTAAATGCACGGATTCGGCTGCCCGTCCACTGGCTCCGTAGCTAAACAACCCACTTTGTCGTCCGACTACAGACAACGCGTCGCACACCCAGTTTCGCCCACTGGAACATCTGTAGACGACCCAGGTCGAGCGACGGCCAGGCCGCCTAATCCCGTTTGCTCCAGTTCATTATAAAATGGCACAAAGACTGGCAGCGCCGGGACTGGACCACCCCAAGCATCTCCTGCCTTGCTCCCTCATGGTCCAGTGCTGGGATGTTCCAAGGGGTAACAGAGCATATTTGTGTTTGCAGAGCGCTGCCGAACTGCATCGCCAGGGATAAAGAGCGTGTGGATAGTCCGTGCGGTCCAGACTTTGCTAGTAGCGCCCTGTGACGGGCTCGGTGCTGGTGACGACGCTGGATTTGGTTCCCTCATTAATCGAGCCGGTCAGTCCATTTGCGCTGATTGGATTTCCACGTCGCTCTGACCTTTCTGAAGCCTAACTAAGCGCGGCGCGGGGGAAAGTCGCAGCGGCAGAGCGGAGCAGCCAGCGGGCGCACGCCACTAAGAGGAAAGTCTCTTTACGATTTCTATGTAAAATGTATCGTAACGGCTGTAATTCCTCCCACTCAGAATGTGCTGAGCAAATGCCAAGAGCTTCTGCCGACTCAGCTGCTGCAGCGCCTCGGAAATCACTGCATCATAAAGCAGCCGCAGCGCACTGCTCAGGGTACCAGTCAATGCGGGATGCATTTTAACCCCTCACCTGCCTGGGAGGACACAAAGCCACCAAGTAATAGACACAGGCCAACTTCACCTGGGGGCTTATTCACTAAATGCAGAAGCCTGGAGAAATATTTAACACATTTCAGGTCAAAAAGTAAAAATTTCAGCCTTTCGGTCTCACGCAGGAGGTTATTTAAATGGGAAATTTTCAGATTTCAATTCACTTCTCAGAGTGTCCCAAATTATCTAATAAACCACCCGAAATGACACAAGCAGGCGAAGCGAGAGGGTGGGGGGATTATTCACTAAACCGGACACTGAGGAATGCAAAAGGAAATCTCAGCATTTACCAGGGAATTCAAATTTAAAATAAAAAATGCAGATTTAATGCAGAACAAACGCAGCCGGACCGAATAAAATATTAAAATGCAGCGTTTATCCAGGAAAACACTCGACGGTTGAATAACAAAAAAATATTGTATATTGAATCCTATGGGATTCGCCTGACGAACTGAATCCCTTCTCGAGGGGAGAATTTCCCTGCCCTGGAACAGCGGCTTAACTATACAATTCAACTTTTTTCATGTACGTTTTACCAGAACATCCGACAAATCCCATTTAAATGGGAAAGATCGCTAGTCTCATGTAGTAAAAAAACAAAAAAAACTGTCTGAAGTCGTCCGGTGAAAGTCGGAGGCAGAGCATGAGGGCTGAATCTTCTGCATATTGTGGAATTGGTTGGATGATGACGGACAAGTCAACGACAGATAGACAGGTCTGTATACATGTATCTGAGTGGGTATACATATGAGGTCTTAGGCTCGTGTCAGACGAGCGCAGTTATCACGTAACAAATGCTTATTCCGGCTATAGAATACGGAGATGTAGTGTATGCAGCTGCCCTGCAAACGCACCTTCATAAACTTACTACATTGTATAACTCATTCTGTCGCTTTGCGCTACAATGTAACTACATGACCCACCATTGTGACATGTTAAAAGAACTAAACTGGCCATCGCTGGAATCTAGACGCACTTTTCACCTTTCCAACCTGTTTTTTTTAAGAGCTTTTCTGGGAAGCTGCCACCCTACCTTCATCCTATAACCTCCGATCCAGGACCTGCACCTTACTTGAAATCCTACAGAGCACCACAATTATGGAATAACCTCCCAGACACCATAAAATCTTCCCCCAGTCTAAAGCCACTTAAGAGCTCCTTATTAACATACCTCAATACAGAATGCACCTGTAAACATGTAACATAGTGACTATATACAGAATGCACCTGTAAACATGTAACACAGTGACTATATACAGAATGCACCTGTAAACATGTAACACAGTGACTATATACAGAATGCGCCTGTAAACATGTAACACAGTGACTATATACAGAATGCGCCTGTAAACATGTAACACATTGACTATTTACCGAATGTACCTGTAAACATGTAACATAGTGACTAGGGATGCACCAATACCACTTTTTTAAGGCCGAGTACAAGTACCGATACTTTTAAAAGTACTCACCGATACCAAGTACCGATACTTTTATTTAATGTCATGTGACGCTTTCCAATAAGAACAGACCTCATATAAAAATTTATATGAGATTTGCCCTCAGCTCACATGGATTTGCCCCCAGCACTCATGGATTTGCCCCAAGCTCTGATGGATATGCCCCAGCTCTGATGGATTTGCCCCCAGCTCTGATGGATATGCCCCCAGCTCTGATGGATATGCCCCCAGCTCTGATGGATATGCCCCCAGGTCTCATGGCTTTGTCCCCAGGTCTCATGGATTTGCCCCCAGGTCTCATGGATTTGCCCCCAGCTCTCATGGATTTGCCCCCAGCTCTCATGGATTTGCCCCCAGCTCTCATGGATTTGCCCCAAGCTCTGATGGATATGCCCCAGCTCTGATGGATATGCCCCAGCTCTGATGGATTTGCCCCCAGCTCTGATGGATATGCCCCAGGTCTCATGGATTTGCCCCCAGGTCTCATGGCTTTGCCCCCAGGTCTCATGGCTTGCCCCCAGGTCTCATGGCTTTGCCCCCAGGTCTCATGGATTTGGCCCCAGGTCTCATGGCTTTGCCCCCAGGTCTCATGGATTTGCCCGTAGCTCTCATGGATTTGCCCGCAGTTCGAACACTAGGGAAGCTGGCCGCGTGCATGAAAAGCATGCGGTCAGCGTTCCCCTCCGGCGCGCCGCGATACTCACACATCCTGAAGGTCCGGTCGCTTGTTGGCAGTGATGCGCTCACGTGGCCGCCGGGCACATCTGTGACGCTGCCTCCAGCCGAGAGGCAGCGTCACAGGAGCGCCCAGTGGCCGCGGGAACACATCACTGCCAAGCGACCGGACCTTCAGGATGGGTGAGTATGTGGCACGCCGGAAGGGAACGCTGGCCACGTGCATTTCATGCACGAGGCCAGCTTCCCCAGCCCAGCGGATACCGGCAAGCCGGCCCAGCGCCGGCTTCCGGTATCGGCGGGATGTATCGGGCCGTTTGCACGAGTAACAAGTACTCGTGCAAACGGCAATATCGGCCCCCATACCGATACTAGTATCGGTATTGGTGCATCCCTAATAGTGACTATATACAGAATGCACCTGTAAACATGTAACATAGTGACCTATATACAGAATGCACCTGTAAACATGTAACACATTGACTATTTACCGAATGCACCTGTAAACATGTAACAAGTGACTCTATACAGAATGCACCTGTAAACATGTAACACAGTGACTATATTTCCTAAATATTTATTTTCTGTTAATCTGTATATTTGTTTTTGTGTTAATATCTTGCATTTTATTACTTTGTGTTTCTGTAACAACTCAATGTTCATGAATCCAGGACGTACTTGAAAACGAGAGAAATCTCAATGTATCCTTCCTGGTAAAATCCTTTATAAATAAATAAATAAATTAGCGTTGATTGTTGCTAAGCAACAGTATGCCACCATGTTGGAAGATGCATTCGCCCCTTTTACAAGTGGATGGAGGTCGATCTTTGGTTTAAGAAAGTAGAGTGGTGGATGCCCTGGTCTATCTGTCACGCTAATCGTGGTCAATGAAATACTATGCGCCATTTTAATAAAACGCAAATGTATTACCATTAAGTCGTCATTATATCGATTAACTTTTCACTCTGAATTACTTTATCACCTCTGACCGATGACTGCCGGATTATCAACAGAAAAACCACCCTTTCATAGCGCCATTGATGGCCATACCATTTATGACCTTCGACAAACACAGTGCCGGTTGTTACTAATCACCCAGTAACCTCAGGCACCCACATTGCAACTGATCCCCTGTATATTTTTCCTGGTATGACCCCATCACCCAGTATTGGCAGGCACCCACATTGTAATCGTTCCCTTGGTATTTTTCTTTTTTGGGTTTTTTTCCATTTTCCCCACCAATTGTTTTGCTAATTAGCATGTGAATTCCCTGCCCTATTGAGACAGCCCAGCATCAGGTGTTTACATTTTTAATCTGGCTGTCTGCAATCAGTCTGCTCTATATACCAGCAAGGACTGGCTCCAACGATTCTTGGCTCCTGTGCCCATCCCAAGTGACCATCTTAAGTGGCAGCTTGGAGTTGATTTTCTGGAGTTAAGTGACCATCTTAAGTGGCAGCTTGGAGTTGATTTTCTGGAGTTAAGTGACCATCTTAAGTGGCAGCTTGGAGTTGATTTTCTGGAGTTAAGTGGCCATCTTAAGTGGCAGCTTGGAGTTGATTTTCTGGAGTTGCGGGACTGGAGGTAGGAACTTCAAGGCCCACATTTTACATTGGGTAGACACACGGCTATATTATGCTTTCTCTCACGCTTCTACATTTCTCCTTAAATGGAACTCCTGCCCCTCTACCACCGACCCCTACACTATCTGCATCTCTCCCTCCCTCCTCTCGTCCCAAATGATGGCCTCACATGAGCTCTTTTGTTTCCTCAGAACATGGTCTCCCTCCAACTCTCATGCTGCCAATCACTCTCACTCACACAAACCCCATTCCCACCTTCTCTTTCTCACTCTCCTGATGTTACTCTATGCAGGTGACATATCCCCTAACCCTGGCCCGACCACACATCCAATACTTCCCTCTCATCCTATCTCCATTACACATAAATCACCTCCCTGCAAGCCCAACAACCTCCTTCCCATAAACCCTCAGCGCCTGTCCTCTTTCTCCTGCGCCCTCTGGAACGCTCGGTCTGTGTGCAACAAACTCACAGCCGTCCATGACCTCTTCCTTTCAAACTCCTTCAACCTCCTAGCTTTAACTGAAACCTGGCTAACCCCCTCTGACACGGCCTCCGTTGCTGCTCTCTCACATGGCGGTCTACACCTGAGCCATACCCCCAGACCGGGTGAGAGAAATGGTGGCAGTGTCGGAATCCTGCTCTCTCGCACCTGCACCTACCAGCATCTCCCTCCACCCCCATCCCTCTCCTTCTCCTTTGAAACACACTGCATCCGCCTGTTTTCTCCCCTGGCTCTCAGGGTGGCAGTCATCTACCGCCCACCGGGACCAACCTCCCAGTTCTTTGACCACTTTGCTACCTGGCTTTCTCACTTCCTGTCTTCTAATCTTCCATGCCTAATTCTCGGGGACTTCAACATTCCCATTGATGATCCTTCTGCCCCTGCTTCCTCCAAACTTCTTTCACTCACGTCCTCCCTTGGACTCACACAATCCTCCCTACCCACCGCGATGGTCACGCTATTGACCTTGTCTTTTCCAACCTCTGCTCCATTTCTGAGTTCACCTGTCGCCCTTTCCCCATCTCTGACCACCACCTTCTCTCTTTCAACCTATCTGGACTTCCTAAACACCCTGCTCCCCCACCCCGCACACACACTCGCAGAAATCTACATGCTGTTGTCGGATATAATCTCTGCACGTGAATACAACACGTTATATATTGGACTTATCAGCCAAGCCTCCAATATGTCTATATTGGACTTACTGGACCTACCTCGGCAGTTGCCTCCAATATATCAGGGATTATTATTTCATAAGAAATCCATACGAGACACAAATATCAAATCGTTTATATTTCTTAGAAATTATCCTGAATTCTTTTAATTGTCTGTGTTTTGCTTTGAAAAATACAATAATCAATAATCGGATAAAAATATATATATATTTATTACGTATACAATAAAGTTTCAAATCTCATATCATAAACAAAAATTTATAAACCACACTCCATCAGCATATAAAAACTAGCTTCACAATATATGTATCTCCGGTTAGTAACTGCATATATGATTAATATCATTTACCTTATCAGTTAGTAACTAATACACAAATGGTTAATAAACATTTCTGCTTAATACAACATGCATTTCCCAGCAAACAATGTTTAACCAGCCAACTCTTATAGATATATATATATATCCCTATACTACATAGATCAACAAAAGATGAGCTAATTTAATAAGTAATAAAAACTTATTTAGTGAATCCTCCCCTAATCGCGAGAATCAAACTTCTAATCTTTTGCTTTTTATTTTGTAGTTATATAATTCCTTGCTTATTAATTTTAATCACAGTAGTTTCCAAATTCAATATATATATTGGTATCAATCTTACAAAATTTCTTTTAGGAATAAATCCTTATATCCACTTCTTCATATTTCTATCTGCAGAATAGAAAATACTTAGAATTTGGATCTAACCCCAAGTATCTGAGAAATCTCAGTCTACGTTGCAAGGATATCTACAAATATATATAATTACATTAATTCTTTTTTTTCCCATACATTACCTGTCCAATTTGGATGTTGATAAGTCTGCTTTGGAATTCCTGATGTAATGCTTTGTTTTGGAATATGTGAAGATTATCGATATCAGATAATCAATGCATGTGAGTTAGAGATTTGGTAAGAGTCAGAAATTTGGTGAGAATCTTGATTGCCTCATGTCTTGGGATCTGCTATCTGTACTGGACGTCTGAATGCATTGCGGTGTGAGTCTGAATGTTGGAATCTTGGACTCTCAGAGGGTCACGTGTAATGCATGGCAGTGTGAGTCTGAATGCTGGAATCTCCGACTGCCAGAGTGTCATGTGTACTGGACGTCTGAATGCATTGCGGTGTGAGTCTCTGAATGCTGGAATCTCCGACTGACTTGCAAATAACATTGCCACTTATTATAGCCAATTTGACGTCACTGGCAATATATTTGATATATTTACTATCCTCTAGAGGACAGTATTGCACTGCTTAATTAATTCCACCATTTCTTTTTAATACCCTATCTCGGGTCAAAAGATCAATCTGACTTAACAAAGAACCACTCTCTTCTCCCAGCTAGACACTGTGTCTCCATCTGTCATCTTTGATTTATATCCCTACTCCCTTTTGAAATTACTTACTCAGAGTCCTATCAGCTAAATTCTTTTCTGGTTAACTCAACAAAATCTATTCTTTAGTAAATTTTATTATTTACCAATTATATACTTTCTACAATATTTATTGGAGTATATATTTCCTACTGTAAATATAATAAAATATACCTTGATTATAAACATATATTTTGTGAATATAAATCTATATTAGGAATATTAACTCTTATTCCTATACCCAAAAGACAAAATATCTTTTGTTTTAAGACAGACCAATAAATTTAATTATGACACGTCTTAGCACTTAACTCTAACCTTATCACACACAAACATTCTAGGTTCCTTCATGTCTGGCACTTCTTAAAAAAAAATGTAAAAGACTTCACCCAGGAATGAACTCTGTAAAAAAAAAATCTCGTTCATTTCTAAACCTAGAGAAATTTTGGAGAAAAACTGTCTTTCAAAACAAAATGGCTACGAACATCCATTTTAAAATTCTCCTTTTCTGTGTAATATACCCGACACTGTGGATCCCCATCAATTCTCCAATCTACTTCACCACCTCCCTCACACCTCATCCTTCACCTGCCCTGATGCTGCCGCTAATCACTACAACACCACAGTTATCTCTGCTCTAGACACTCTTGCTCCTCTTCGACTCTGTAAGGCCCCACGCCACCAGCTTCAGCCCTGGCACACCCTCCAGACACGCTACCTGCAAAGATGCTCCCGCACTGCAGAGCGTGCCTGGAGGAAATCCCGCTCTGAAGCTGATTTTGTTCACTTCAAGTTTATTCTCCGGTCAAACACCTCAGCCCTCCACTTGGCCAAACAATCCTTCTTCTCATCTCTTATATCTACGCTGTCCTCCAACCCTAAATGGCTCTGGTCCACCTTCAACACCCTCCTCTACCCACCCGCACCACCCCCCTCAGCTGTCTTCAGCACTCAAGACCTGGCAGACTACTTCCTCAGTAAAACTCTAACTATCAGAAGCAACATTCCAACACAAAATAGTTATCTGCCACCTCCACTCCCAGAGGTCCTCTCTGCCACCCTCTGCCGCTTCCTCCCAGCCACTGAGGAGGAAGTCAATTCCTTATTGTCCTCCTCACATCTCACCACATGCCTGCTCGACCCCATTCCCTCACATCTAATTCCTCCCCTCTCCTCCTCCCTCACCCCTGCTCTCACACACATCTTCAACCTATCTCTCTCCACCGGCTCCTTTCCATCCGCCTTCAAACATGTGCTAGTTACCCCTTTACTAAAGAAACAATCCCTCGATCCCAACTCTCCATCCAACTACCGTCCTGTATCCCTGCTTCCCTTCACATCTAAGCTCTTAGAAAAACTCGTCTTCAACCGCATCTCCCTCTTCCTGTCCTCCAATTCCCTACTTGACCCCCTGCAATCTGGCTTCCGTCCCCTACACTCAACTGAAACTGCCCTCAAAGTCACCAACGACCTCCTAACTGCTAAAAAACATGGCCACTATTCTATTCTCATCCTGCTTGACCTCTCGGCTGCTTTTGACACTGTTGACCACCCCCTCCTTCTGCAGACCCTCAGCTCTCTGGGTCTCGGTGACACTGCACTTGCTTGGGTTGACTCCTATTTATCCAACAGGTCCTTCTCTGTGTCCTTTGCTGGTAACTCCTCCTCTTCATTGCCTCTATCTGTTGGTGTACCTCAAGGCTCTGTCCTTGGTCCTCTGCTCTTTTCCATCTACACCTCCTCCCTGGGCAAAATCATTAACAGCTTTGGCTTTAATTACCACCTCTATGCTGATGACACTCAGATCTACCTCTCTACCCCTGACCTTTCCAAAGTCAGTGACTGCTTATCTGGCATCTCCTCCTGGATGGCCTCCCACCACCTAAAGATCAACATGTCCAAGACTGAGCTCCTACTTATTCCTCCATCTAATGCCTCCCCACCTCCTGACTTCTCTATCACGGTGGAGGGTATCACCATCTCCCCATCAAACCAAGTTCGCTGTCTTGGAGTTACACTTGACTCTGCTCTTTCCTTCATCCCCCACATCAAGTCTCTTTCCTCCTCCTGCCGATACCAACTGCGTAATATTTCCAGAATTCGGCCATTTCTTACCGCTGTTACCATAAAACAACTCATACACGCCCTGGTAATCTCCCGACTTGACTATTGCAATAATCTCTTATCTGGCCTCCCTCTGTCCCGCCTCTCCCCCCTACAATCCATCCTGAACACCTCCGCCAGGCTAATTCACCTCACCTGCCGCTCTGTCTCTGCCACTCCCCTCTGTGAGTCCCTTCACTGGCTCCCCATCCACTGCAGAATTAAGTTCAAAATCCTTATCCTTACCTACAAAACCCTCACTAACTCAGCTCCCCACTACCTGTCCTCACTAATCACCAAATACACCCCAGCCCGCTCCCTAAGGTCAAACAGCGACCTGCGCCTAGCGTCTCCCTGCATCACCTTTTCCCATTGTAGAATGCAGGATTTCTCACGTGCAGCCCCCACTCTCTGGAACGCTCTCTCTTGTACGGTCAGACTTTCCCCTAATTTTTCTTCCTTCAAACGCTCCCTTAAAACGTTCCTATTTAGGGAAGCCGACCACCCAACTCACTGACGCAACCATCAATCACTCTCACCTTGCAGTCCTCTCCTTCTGTTTCCAACCCCAACCCTCCTAGATTGTGAGTTCCTACGGGAATAGGGCCCTCATCTCCTCCTGTACTGTTTGTCAAATGTTGTTCAATGTATTGTAACCCTGTCTATACTGTGCCTATTGTACAGCGCTGCGGAATATGCTGGCGCTTTATAAATAAAGAATAATAATAATAATTATATCGATTAACTTTTCACTCTGAATTACTTAATCACCTCTGACTGATGACTGCCGGATTATCAACAGAAAATCCACCCTTTCATAGCGCCATTGATGGCCATACCATTTATGACCTTCGACAAACACAGTGCCGGTTGTTACTACGCGGCAGTACATAGGAAATGAAGGGGAGCACATTCGGCAGCCTCTTTAATAGGGGCAGGGTAGTCTTTTCCCGGAAATAATGGATATCCTGGCGTAACTAGTTATGATATAATCACAAACGCATATACCTAGATTCGGCTGATGATGAACGTAACTTGGTCCCTAACTAGGTATATACCCATCCATCTCCCGATATATTGATAGTCTATGTACTTTAAACCAGTTCGCAGAATTATCGGATAACTGCCGAATCCTCAACCATACGGAGTTTGAACGTTGTTAAAGTTTGTATAAATTAAATATTGAAGAGATTTAAGGAACGTATAGCTGAAAAATGGAGAATAAGGAAAGGGCGAAAGGAGGGATCCCAGGCAAGAGGCATAGAATACAGTGATATTAGTTATCCCAAATAAAGGGGGCGAAGGTGAAACCTTCATTTAATCCTCCCGGGTACAGTGTACAGAATTCATGAATCCAGAACAATAATCAGCAATACAGGTATATGCATTTACTTACAAGAAGCCGCTCACTCCCAGGACCCTCAGCCTGGATCTCCTCTCTGGATTCACCAGGTGGATCTGCCGCCTCACAGGGCTCAGGACACAAAGGACAAAGGGGATGGAGCTACAGGGGTTAAAGGAGAGGCAGGAGTTACATATAATCCAACATCAATACAAACAAGTGAAAAAGAGGAAACGTCACTATCTTCAGCCGCAGCGAAATTTAACATATTTTTGTAATTTTTTTTGTTTTTTAGACTTTTTTTTATTTTAAAATTGTTCATTTTTCGATTCTGTAACATTTTCATTATTTTTTATAGGAGTTTATTATTTAGACGCATTTTATGCATTTTTATGGATTAAACACCTTTTATAAAGAGCAGCATGGCGCCGTTTGACGCAGTTCGGTGACCCTGAGGTGAAGAGAATTCCCTGCAGTCGGCGACATGAAATCAACAAACTGCACATTTCACTGCTTTGTGAATAAGCCCTATAGTCTGTGTGTGCTGTATGTGTGTGTGTTCTGTATATAACGGTGTGTGCTGTATGTGTGCGCGTGCTCTGTATATAACGGTGTGTGCTGTATGTGTGCGCGTGCTCTGTATATAACGGTGTGTGCTGTATGTGTGCGCGTGCTCTGTATATAACGGTGTGTGTGCTGTATGTGTGCGCGTGCTCTGTATATAACGGTGTGTGCTGTATGTGTGTGCGCGTGCTCTGTATATAACGGTGTGTGCTGTATGTGTGTGCGCGTGCTCTCTATATAACGGTGTGTGCTGTATGTGTGCGCGTGCTCTGTATATAACGGTGTGTGCTGTATGTGTGCGCGTGCTCTGTATATAACGGTGTGTGCTGTATGTGTGCGCGTGCTCTGTATATAACGGTGTGTGCTGTATGTGTGCGCGTGCTCTGTATATAACGGTGTGTGCTGTATGTGTGCGCGTACTCTGTATATAACGGTGTGTGCTGTATGTGTGCGCGTGCTCTGTATATAACGGTGTGTGCTGTATGTGTGCGCGTGCTCTGTATATAACGGTGTGTGCTGTATGTGTGCGCGTGCTCTGTATATAACGGTGTGTGCTGTATGTGTGCGCGTGCTCTGTATATAACGGTGTGTGCTGTATGTGCGTGCTCTGTATATAACGGTGTGTGCTGTATGTGTGCGCGTGCTCTGTATATAACGGTGTGTGCTGTATGTGTGCGCGTGCTCTGTATATAACGGTGTGTGCGGTATGTGTGCGCGTGCTCTGTATATAACGGTGTGTGCTGTATGTGTGCGCGTGCTCTGTATATAACGGTGTGTGCTGTATGTGTGCGCGTGCTCTGTATATAACGGTGTGTGCGGTATGTGTGCGCGTGCTCTGTATATAACGGTGTGTGCTGTATGTGTGTGCGTGCTCTGTATATAACGGTGTGTGCTGTATGTGTGCGCGTGCTCTGTATATAACGGTGTGTGCTGTATGTGTGCGCATGCTCTGTATATAACGGTGTGTGCTGTATGTGTGCGCGTGCTCTGTATATAACGATGTGTGCTGTATGTGCGTGCTCTGTATATAACGGTGTGTGCTGTATGTGTGCGCGTGCTCTGTATATAACAGTGTGTGTTGTATGTGTGCGCGTGCTCTGTATATAACGGTGTGTGCTGTATGTGTGCGCGTGCTCTGTATATAACGGTGTGTGCTGTATGTGTGCGCGTGCTCTGTATATAACGGTGTGTGCTGTATGTGTGCGCGTGCTCTGTATATAACGGTGTGTGCTGTATGTGTGCGCGTGCTCTGTATATAACGGTGTGTGCTGTATGTGTGCGCGTGCTCTGTATATAACGGTGTGTGCTGTATGTGTGCGCGTGCTCTGTATATAACGGTGTGTGCGCGTGCTCTGTATATAACGGTGTGTGCTGTATGTGTGCACGTGCTCTGTATATAACGGTGTGTGCTGTATGTGTGTAATATTCAGTGGGGGTTGTGAGATGGTGTTGGATCCTTTACCTTTTTTTCAGGTTTGAGGCTCAGCTTCTCACACACACCATCTCCTGCAGCAACACAGGGGGAGGGGCGCACTCTGATGACATCACAGCTCATGTGACAGGCTGCAGGGCACAATGGTGCCTGGGGGAGGGGAATGGTGGACATTGAGCTGTGAGGTGGCTGGATCCAGCACTGAGGGACAGGGAGGGAGACACAGCACTGTGATCAGGCTATTCATTAACCCTTTGTGTCCTGAGCCCTGTGAGGCGGCAGATCCAGCTGGTGAATCCAGAGAGGAGATCCAGGCTGAGGGTGCTGGGAGTGAGCGGCTTCTTGTAAGTAAATGCATATATTGCTGATTATAAGCTGTATCCGCTGTATAATGATGTGTGTGAATTCAGCAATGAAATGTCTCCCAGCCATGGGAATAAGGCGGCGCTTAGGCTAGGGACAGATGAGCGCATTTTCTGCGGCCACCGTCAAAATGTACGTCGATGCGTGCGCACGCATTTTTTCACGGAATACGCTTAAGTGGTCAGACGATGCGCAATTCTGGATGTATTTCATGACGATGGGGTGAAAAGAAGTCTAGGGAAATCCGGCTGTTTGAACGTTATGTTGGCCGCACACTAGCAGCGTCTGACATCTCCTAATCACGCACACACGCTGCTATGCGGCCGCAGCGCACTCTGTACGTCAGTACCAGCGGTTTAACGTTCTCGAAAAAATGCGTTCATTTTCCACTTGCGTTGCGCGGCCGGACTTTTGTGCGACCGTACTTCGTATATTGGCTGTCATTGCCCGGCATCTGCTGCTAGTGCGGCCGTGATTATGTGCGCCAGAACGCGCGTTCGCACTGCCTCAGTCTGACCCTAGCCTTAGTCTATAAGAAGCCCCTGTGTGACAATCACCCCCTGCAGGGCCACAATCACTGATATGGAGCTTTGTATTCACCTTCTATTACACCCAGGAGTGTCCCCTTCTGACTTAACAGCCTGAGATCCCCACAGGGTCACAGTGCAGAGTATACTGATACCCACGCCCCAATATACACTGCCCTGACAGCCTGAGATCCTCACCGAGTCACAATGCAGAGGATACGGATATCTTTCTGATTTCTTACCTGTAGCGTATGGATTATACATGCTGCGGGGCGACATTTTTCATGCACTGCCGATCAGCAAGAATGAATTTGTGTCCATAAAATGCTGATCTGGCAACCCTAGATACACCCCACATACACACTGATACACACGGTTAACAATATACTGAAACCCCTCTATGTACAGTATAATGATTTCACCCTGTATAGAGCATGTTTATAAGTCATACACACCAGTGATTACAGCTCGAGGTGATTACAGCTCGAGCACTTTTTTTTAGGACAGAGTACTGTTACCAGAACCCACCTGGTTCACTCAGGAATAGGCCGGGCCGGCACGGACAAGGAGTGACTGGACACGAGTCTCTTCAGGAAAGGCAAACTTTATTGTGACGTCACATGCACAGTCCGGATTGAATCGCAAGGACTGAGCCCAGATTACATTGAAACATGGGGTTTTATACCCCGAATACATAATTAGGTACATCCCAATTAGCCCACCCCATGGTGACACTATCCCACCCCACGTGGGTCCGTACCTCCCTTAATCGACTACAAAGACATTCCACACATTGGTCATAAATTGGCAGACTTCATGATATTTTGACAATGGAGGATTTACCACTCTCTTTGGATCCTGCTAATGCCCACCTCCCTTGGACTTGTTTATTGTATATCCTAGATAAGGCCTCGTCTGGTTTTCACATCTCCCTTTGTTCGGACTCTGGCTCTCTGACCTTGAAGTAACTATTCTCCCTTCCTGTCACTTCGTGCCAGCATCAGCCTGGATCCTCGTTAGTTTAACACATTCCAAAGATTCTATGCAAGCTACATCCTAATTTCAGCTATTATCTACTTATTTCTATTCACGCGAACCACTGTTCTGAACAAGATGGCTGCTTGGCTCAAGATGGCGGCCATCTCCTGTCCTGAATTCCTTACATTCCCCCCTTGGCTCAAGTTTCAGATTTTCCCTCTGCCACTTTGAGCCACTACACTCCACTGTTGCTATTCTCAAACACCTCGTACTTAAGGGGGCCCATTCTTGCTGGAAACATGTCTTGCGGGATCATCAGTGGTATCTTTTGTGTCTGTGTCTGTGTGGGTGTCAGAGCTCGCTTGCATAGTGGCCATAGACATAGCCCTATGCGGTACAGGAGTATCCCTACCATTAGGACCACCACTACCATTATTATCATGGATCCAATCTGTGAAATGAATCCCAGTATTGATCCGAACCAATCCCCGAATGCTCCGAACCCACGAAGAGGATTCCAGCCTTCAGCGGCAATCTGTCTAGCTGTGTTCTGCAACTGGACTACCTTCTACTGGTGATCCTGGATTACTTGGTAGTAGTCAGGAAACTCATGTGATGTGTTTCTGATATATGTGCAACATTCATAATGCATAGTCATTTCACACAGTCCATTCAATGCCGCACTGTTTTGTTCTAATGCCATGTCATGTATCATCTGCAACTTTCGGATCTCTCGCAACTCAAGATTCAGCAACTGAATATCTGTGTTTGTCTTATTCAAAATCTCATCCATTAAAGTCACATAACTATTCATTCTCACCATCAATTCTCTTCCCCATCCAGTCCATGCTGGAAACCATGCCCATACTCTATCTTTCTTAGTGAACAATTCTCTCTTCTGTTTCTCAAACACCAGTGGGTACCTAGGGTGTAGTGCAGTGTCTGTGTCGATGTCATCAACCCTTACCCTCTGAATTGGAATCAGCCTGGCCAAATAACACATCCCTGTTATTGTAGGTGGTACCCATGTGTAACACACCCTTCCACAACACACCTGATAACCCCCAGTCAATATGAATGGTGATAGGTGGAGTGTTCCCTTTCGCATCTCAATCATCATTCGCCCCAATCGCTTCACAAGATCCAGTGCATTCCGTTTATCCACAGTCACATCAGCAATGGTCTGTTGTTGATCTGGGGTAAGCCGTACTGGCCTAAGCATGAATAACCTTGGCCCTGCTCCCATCCTAACTACTTGTGAAGTCCAATTAAACCTACTTGACTGACATGGGTTCTCACCTTTCCCTGAACCATTTACCCCTATCTGAAAACACCATTCTGGTGGGTACACCGGTCCTGATATCGGGTAATCAAGGGTGAATGCATCCGGTTTAACCTGAGGATCGGCAGTGGTATGTATCGTAATATTCCCAGTTGCGAATGTACTTAAGTTCATAGGAATTGCAGAAAAAGGAATATAAATTGTCTCTGCGTGCAATCTGCTGCACACCCAACACGCAGTCTGGCCCGACTTCTTAGCGTATGCATATTTAAATTTTACAAGCAGGTGTCCTCTTGGCGCATTGTCAGCCTCTGCATCTCGCTTTTGTCTCCACATGGTACGGTTCTCCATCACCGGATGTGTACCATTCCAGATATGGGAGATGTCCACTTTCTTGGTTGTGCTTGGTCACCTTGGGCACGCCCCATGCGACAGTCCATAAATCAAATAAGCGAGGTACAGTATCAGTACCAAAACCGCCCCAAATGTCAAAATTCCCTGGGCAATTCTTTTCACAGACACATAAACCCAATCCCTCCCCACCGGAATTTCAAAAGTAAAAGTCATCTCTGGTTGGTCAAGGGTCGGGGCGGGTCCCCTAAAAATAGCCCTTGGGGCACCTCGCTGGTGGGTGGTCCGGCATTATTGTTCACACAGCACACCCCGTTATAGCTCGGGACTGTGGTCTTTGTCAGCTTTAGTCTTAGTGGATGGTTCTCGGAGATGATTTTCCACTCTGGTTCAGGATTGGCTGCAGCCGCTTTCAGTCTGGAGTGATGTATCCACGGGACCACCTCGGCAACCTTCACTGCTGTGGGAGTTGATAACAGGACAAGGTAAGGACCTCTCCATTTTGGGCCTAGTGGGTCATTTTTCCACTCCTTCA
The DNA here is from genome assembly GCA_009667805.1 of Leptobrachium leishanense. NCBI lineage: Eukaryota > Metazoa > Chordata > Amphibia > Anura > Megophryidae > Leptobrachium > Leptobrachium leishanense. The sequence continues at coordinate 22,738 of RXON01005165.1, forward strand.
CCCAAACCGAGTCACCTGGACAATACTTATGCAGTGGGGGATACAAAAAGTGAGGTAGATTATCTCCCACCCAAGTATTCAACTTTTGCATTGATTTACCCAACAATACAACCTGTTCATTCAATTTAGTTTCACCCAGTGCCCGAAGGTCCCCCCTTAATCCATTAATTAGAGGGGTAGGCCGTCCAAACATGAGTTTGTACGGACTTAGCTTTAATTGGGGGGTTGGCCTGCACCTAATGTGCAATAAAGCTATCGGCAGCACATCCAACCAGCCTAGTGACGTTTCTTGGCACAGTTTTGACATTAAAGTCTTTAGTGTTCTGTTCATTCGCTTGACGTTTCCCGAGCTTTGGGGCCTGTAAGCTGTATGTAGCTTCCAGGTTATGCCCAGCAGGCGGGCAAACTGTTGCAAACAGTTCTGTATAAAAGCTGGGCCATTGTCCGACCCTATTTCGAGGGGGAGTCCGTAACGTGGTATTATTTCTTTCATTAGACTTTTTACTACTTCTGTTGTCTTCTCCGTCCTTGTGGGGAAGGCCTCCACCCATCCTGTTAGAGTGCACACCATCACTAGTAGATATTTGTATCCTTTGCAGGGTGGCAGCACTATGAAGTCTATCTGCAACGATGCCATTGGGGACAACCCAATTGGCTGCTTTCCTGGAGGTTGAGATGGGCCTGCTCTTGGATTATTCTTCGCACACGTCACACACTGCTGGGCTATTGCTTTACAGACTACTGACAATCCTGGTACGTAGAAATGTGGTTCCAGCTGTTGTTCCATCATCTCTCTTCCTCCGTGAGTACTTGCGTGAAGTGCTCTCACGATCTCAGGTGCCAATGTTGTAGGTAGGACTATTTGCCTGCTGGCCAACTGGAACCATCCGACTTCTCCATATTCTCCTGGTTCTTCTCCTTTTCCGAGTATACGGGTGTCCACTCACTCAGGGGCGCTGGCAGTAATGGAGCTATCATTGTTTGTGCAGCCTTGTATTTCTCGAGCTCCTCTCGTCTTCCCCAAATAAATTCTTCTTTTGATTCATAATGTCACCAGGCGAAGTACAGCAGGTCTTGCCTCTTCTGCACATCTCTCACTGCGGGCACGAAGAAGTTCATAACACTCTTCTTCATTCGTGGCAGGTTATGTTTGATGAGGGTCTCTTTGAGGAACAACTTCACCAGTGGGGCTTGATATTCTTCTGCTCCCAACTCTCCCAAACTTAGCAGCACACGTGTAATCCTCAAATTGTTATGAGGGTTGACTATTAGATTGTCAAAGCGTTCGGTGAAATTTTCTGCTCGTTCAACTTCAGTTATTTCTGTATTTTCTCCTTCCTCCCTCACTACTTTAACGCCAAAGAACTTCAGCATCATCCGGTATGCACGGCGGAGTCTTTCCTGAATTTCTGAGGCGTCATTCATGAGACTTGTTTCCTGAGGGTTGAGTAGAAATTTCGGCCTTGTGAGCGAGTTGGAAAAAGCCACTGGATGTAGTCATGGTTGTCTTCGAGCAAATCAAAATTGGTGTGCCATTTCTGTAGAATGGTTTAGATAAATTCTCCTGTGGGCTCGAACTTTCTCCAATTCATATAGAATTCATAGCTTGGCATGGGAAATTGATCATCCTGTTTGCAGAGGAGGACCGTGGAGGCTTGATCAGAGGATAACAGTGGTTTTGCAGCAGCCTTAGCAGCTTGGTCGGCTCGTCTGTTACCCTTGGGGATTTCGTCATGACCTTTCTGGTGACCACGACAGTGCATAATACTGACTGCGGTTGGTTTCCACACAGCTTCTAGAAGAGCTGCGATCTCAGCCGCATACTTGATCTGTTGTCCTGAGGAAGTGAGTAGACCTCTCTCTTTGTATAGTGCACCATGTGCATGGACAGTCATAAAGGCATATTTGGAGTCGGTATAAATGTTCACTCTTTTTTCCTTTGGAGATTTCAAGCGCCCTTGTCAGGGCTGTTATCTCAGACAGTTGGCCTGGTAGGGGGTTTGCTTCAAGGACTTCTTCTGCTGTGACAACTGCATAGCCGGAGACTTTCTTTCCATCATCCATGTAGCTGCTACCATCAGTGAATAACTGCAGGTCGTATTTGTCTAGGGGTATGTCTTTCAGATCTGGTCTGCTACTGAATACTCTTCCATGACTTGGATGCATTCATGATTTGGGTCTTCTTCACAGTCAGGTAGTAAAGTAGCAGGATTCAAGGTAGCGATGAGGTCCAGATGAACCCGTGGTTTCTCACACATTATTGCTTGGTATTTCGTCATCCGGCTATTGCTGAACCAGTAGCTGCCTTTTACATTGAGCAGGGATTTCACTGCATGTGGAACTTTGACATGAATCACTTGTCCGAGGGTCAGTTTGTCAGCTTCAGCGATGAGCATTGCGGTAGCTGCCACTGCTTTCAGACATGGGGTAGGCCACAGGGTCAAGTTGTCTGGAGAGGTAGGCCACAGGCCGTGGCCAAGAGCCAAAGTTCTGGATTAGCACTCCCGTTGCTGTCTGGTTGTGTTCATGCACATACAGCTGGAAGGGTTTGCTGTGATCTGGCAATCCCAATGCTGGGGCTTCCATCAGGAGGGTTTTTAATTTCAAGAAGGCAGCTGCCTGTTCTTCTTCCCAGAGGAAAGAGTCATGCTCTCCCCCTTGGTAGCTTGGTGGAGGAGTTTGGCAATTTCAGCAAAGTTGGGGATCCACAGGCGGCAGAAGCCTGAAGCTCCCAGGAATTCACGGACTTGTCTTCTTGTCTTTGGCTGGGGTATACGGCAGACTGCTTCCTTTCTCTCAGCCCCCAGGGCACGTTTAGTACCTGTTAATTGAAAACCTAGATACTTTACACTTTGTTTACATATTTGTGCTTTCTTTCTGGAGACTTTATAGCCTGCTTGACATAGCAGATATAGCAGGGCTTTTGTGGCAGAGAGACAGTCTTTTTCTGTAGGAGAAGCAAGCAATAAATCATCTACATACTGTAGTAGAACAACTTTGTCTGGCTGGGCGTTAAAGGACAGGAGGTCCTGGCTGAGCGCGCAACCAAAAATTGTGGGTGAGTTTTTGAAACCTTGAGGGAGGCGTGTCCATGTCATCTGGTGACACGCTCCCGTCGTAGATTCCTCCCATTGGAACGCAAACAGGGGCTGGCTTGCAGGAGCCAGGCAGATGCAAAAGAAAGCGTCTTTTAAATCTAGCACTGTGTAATATTTTGTATCGCCAGGAAATAGTGCTAATAAATTGTACGGATTAGGGACCACCGGGTGTAGGGTTACCGTGGCTTCATTAACGGCCCTTAGATCTTGGACTGGGCGGTATTCTTGTGTGCCTTCTTTCTGAACTGGCAATAGTGGTGTATTCCACGGTGACACACAAAATTTCAGTATCCCGTGGTCTTTAAGTCTCTGTAAATGTGTCTGAATATTTTGTTTGGCTTTCTGAGGGACGTGATATTGTCTCAGGGCCACAGGCGTTGCACTGGGTTTCAGATCAACATACACTGGAGGAATATTTACAGCTAAACCGGGCAGGTTTTCTTCTGCCCACACTCCAGGAACTCCCAGAAGTAGTGTGTATGGGTCTGGGGCGACCGGCAGGGTTGGTGCCATCCGCCATTCTTCTTCTCTGGGCATAATTACTGCAATTTTCACAGGTTGGGTGTCCTGGCTGGCGGGGTTATACTGCCGTACAGAGCTGCCACTTTCAGGCAGGTCTAATCTAGCGTGACCCCTGGGAAGAAACATAATTTGGGCTTGCAATTTGCAAAGGATATCCCACCCCAGGAGTTGGATGGGACATTCAGGCATACACAGAAATTCATGTTCTACATTGTGCCCACCCAAACTACATTTACATGAAGCAAGAAAGGGGTATTTAGCAGATACCCCCATGGCTCCCATTATATCAACCTCAATTCCCATAGGTGGTGCAATTTGCTGTGTTACAACAGAATATTCGGCGCCAGTATCAACCATAAAAATTTCATCTTTGCCTCCCACCCTTACTGTGACCGTGGGCTCGTGATTACCGAGTGGGATGGGCCCAGGTCCGTGTCAATATATACCTTGTCCTTCAAAAGACGTTCACGCCAACCCAATAAACCCTGACCCGGCAGCATCGTTTCTTTCATACCTGACATTTATTACCTGTCCATTTGAGACATGATTTCCCGAGGTACCGGCATCCGCCTGTACCATCCCACCCCCATTATTACCCAATTTTTCGGGACATTCGTTTTTCCAGTGACCTTCACCCCGACAAAATGCGCACTGATTGGGCCCCAGGGGTTCCCTAGGGGCTCCCCTACCTCTCCCCCCTCATCCCCTTGCCCTCCCTCTATCAGGTGCACCTCTCCCGTTTCCCATGTAGGCAACTACACCAGTCTGCCCTCTCTGTCTTCGTATCTCCTCCCGCTTCTCTTCTAAATCCTGTTTATGATATACTTTATTAGCAATTTCTTCACTAATTCCTTTACCTAAAAATCCATCTAACCTCTGTATTTTGTTGCGTATATCCCTCTGTGACTGACTCACAAAGGAGGAGTTAACTAGCCGCTGATTCTCTACAGCCTCTGGGTCAATTGGACTATACATCCTATATGCATCTAGTAATCTTTCTAAAAATGCACTTGGGGTTTCTTTGAGATCTTGCACTATATCCACTATTTTGCCCATATTTGTAGGCTTCTTCCCTCCCGCTTTAACCCCCATCATAACTGCTGTTCGGTATGTTTGAAGGTGAGCTATGCCTTTATTATTATTATTTATAAAGCGCCAGCATATTCCGCAGGGCTGTACAATAAGCACAGTATAGACAGGGTTACAATACATTGAACAACATTTGACAAACAGTACAGGAGGAGATGAGGGCCCTATTCCCGTAGGAACTCACAATCTGGGAGGGTTGGGATTGGAAACAGGAGGAGAGGACTGTAAGGTGAGAGTGATTGATGGTTGCGTCAGTGAGTTGGGTGGTAGGCTTCCCTAAATAGGAATGTTTTCAGGGAGCGTTTGAAGGAAGAGAAGTTAGGGGAAAGTCTGACCGTATGAGGGAGAGCATTCCAGAGAGTGGGGGCTGCGCGTGAGAAATCCTGCATTCTACAATGGGAAGAGGTGATGCAGGGAGATGCTAGGCGCAGGTCACTGTTTGACCTTAGGGAGCGGGCTGGGGTGTATTTGGTGATTAGTGAGGACAGGTAGTGGGGAGCTGAGTTAGTGAGGGTTTTGTAGGTAAGGATAAGGATTTTGAACTTAATTCTGCAGTGGATGGGGAGCCAGTGAAGGGACTCGCTGAGGGGAGCGACAGAGCGGCGGGTGAGGTGAATTAGCCTGGCGGAGGCGTTCAGGATGGATTGTAGGGGGGAGAGGCGGGACATAGATAAGAGATTATTGCAATAGTCGATTCGGGACATTACCAGGGCGTGTATGAGTTGTTTTGTGGTGACAGCGGTAAGAAATGGCCGAATTCTGGAAATATTACGCAGTTTGTATCGGCAGGAGGAGGAAAGAGACTTGATGTGGGGGATGAAGGAAAGAGCAGAGTCAAGTGTAACTCCAAGGCAGCGAACTTGGTTTGATGGGGAAATGGTGATACCCTCCACCGTGATAGAGAAGTCAGGAGGTGGGGAGGCATTGGAGGGAGGAATATGTAGGAGTTCTGTCTTTGACATGTTGATCTTTAGGTGGTGGGAGGCCATCCAGGAGGAGATGCCAGATAAACAGTCACTGACTTTTGAGAGGACAGGGGGAGAGAGATCAGGGGTAGAGAGGTAGATCTGAGTGTCATCAGCGTAGAGGTGGTAATTAAAGCCAAAGCTGTTGATGATTTTGCCCAGGGAGGAGGTGTAGATGGAAAAGAGCAGAGGACCAAGGACAGAGCCTTGAGGTACACCAACAGATAGAGGCAATGAGGAGGAGGAGTTACCAGCAAAGGACACACAGAAGGACCTGTTGGATAAATAGGAGCCAACCCAAGCAAGTGCAGTGTCACCGAGACCCAGAGAGTTGAGGGTCTGTAGAAGGAGGGGGTGGTCAACAGTGTCAAAAGCAGCCGAGAGGTCAAGCAGGATGAGAATAGAATAGTGGCCGTGTTTTTTAGCAGTTAGGAGGTCGTTGGTGACTTTGGTGAGGGCAGTTTCAGTTGAGTGTAGGGGACGGAAGCCAGATTGCAGGGGGTCAAGTAGGGAATTGGAGGACAGGAAGAGGGAGAGGCGGTTGAAGACTAGTTTTTCTAAGAGCTTTGATGTGAAGGGAAGCAGGGATACAGGGCGGTAATTGGATGGAGAGTTGGGATCTAGGGATGGTTTCTTTAGTAAAGGGGTAACTAGCGCGTGTTTGAAGGCGGATGGAAAGGAGCCAGTGGAGAGAGATAGGTTGAAGATGTGTGTGAGAGCAGGGGTGAGGGAGGAGGAGAGGGGAGGAATTAGATGTGAGGGAATGGGGTCGAGCGGGCACGTGGTGAGATGTGAGGAGGACAATAAGGAATTGACTTCCTCCTCAGTGGCTGGGAGGAAGCGGCAGAGGGTGGCAGAGGGGACCTGTGGGAGTGGAGGTGGCAGATAACTATCTTGTGTTGGGATGTTACTTCTGATAGTTAGAGTTTTACTAAAGGAAGTAGTCTGCCAGGTCTTGAGCGCTGAAGGCAGCTGTGGGGGGAGGTGCAGGTGGGTAGAGGAGGGTGTTGAAGGTGGACCAGAGCCGTTTAGGGTTGGAGGACAGCGTAGATATAAGAGATGAGAAGAAGGATTGTTTGGCCAAGTGGAGGGCAGAGGTGTATGACCAGAGAATAAACTTGAAGTGAACAAAATCAGCTTCAGAGCGGGATCTCCTCCAGGCACGCTCTGTGGTGCGGGAGCATCTTTGCAGGTAGCGAGTCTGGAGGGTGTGCCAGGGCTGAAGCTGGCAGCGTGGGGCCTTACAGAGTCGAAGAGGAGC